>SDVV010024595.1:0-12560 GCA_016164225.1 Gammarus roeselii
TGAAGCAGGCGTTGGGAAGGAGAGACATGAATGTAGAGGTGGCGAGAGAGCGTGCAATGAACAGGCGTGAGTGGAGAATGGTTGATTTTGACGCTGCTCTGATGTGCTTTCCCGCCCTTGGCATCCCGCTGTCGGGATGGTCGTGGGGGAAGGGGCCCGGCCATTATGACGCGGCGGGGGTAAACCAGTGAAAACTGTCGGGCCCTGCTGCTGACGACGGTTCCTCGGTGCATTCGGGACCCAGAGTGTAAGTTGAGGGGCTACCGGTCGGACCCTTTAGCACAAAAGGGCTAAGTTGTGTGAGTGTGAGCGTATGAGGGTGTGAGGTGCACCTTGCCGTCGGCTACCCCCCCTTCTGGGAGATGCGGCCTAGTGTCTGTATCTGTATGGTAAAAAAGTTAGAGTAGTGTTGAGTCACGTGTTTTGAGATGGTTCGGGCACATGGTGAAGATGGATGAAGGGAGATTGGTAAAAATGGTGATGCAGACAGAGGCGAGTGGACGAAGGCCTTGAGGTCACAAGGAGTCACAAGAAACTAGAGATCCAAAGAGGCACACTGCCCATCCTTCAAATTGCATTGAAGTGAACCTCCCGGAGTCCCCCCAGGGGGGACTCCCATGTGTAACTCTCCTGTCACACAGACCCCAAAAAGGCTTCTGTGTGCTGCAGAGCATTCCTTTGGTTCTGTCCATCGTGGGACCTTATCTCTCCCCCCCACCCTGATGTTGAACGGGTGGAAGGCAGTGTAGTGGGAGCCTTTAAATAGGCTGTCCCTGCCAAACCAGAGACCGGTATATTAGGGCAGGGCTCTCTCCTATCGCACTGTACTGGCGCTTGGTTCACTGTATCGTGGGGCGATACAGCTTAGCCTCTCTCACCACGGGTAGGTGGTCAGCTACTCTCGGGTCGGCCTATTGCCTGACCCATTCTGTCCGATGTGTTGTGTGGGGCTGGTGTGGTGGTCGTAGCTTTGGATGCTGACTTTTCTGGGGTAGCACATGGGGTTTCCCGTGTGACCCACGTGCGCTGCACGAGGGTTGCGTTTCCTTTGGTCATTGCTTCCAAGGCTGTTCCCACCATCTCCGCAGCCGGGTTTGAGATGCCAGTGGGGCGTTGGGGCTGCTACACAGTGCAGATTCTGCTAGCTGCCCTCCACCCCTTTAGCTCTCCAGTCTGTCCTAAATGCCTTCGCTACTATCACTGATAGTCGAGTTCAGGGAGGATCCGGTCTAGCCTACGCTAGAAAGTCTACACTGATTTGCTCGCAGTCACTGCCCGAGGAAGTCTATTCCAGATGTTGATGATTTTGTAGGTGAGGTAGACCAAAGTTTGTGTGGATGGATGCCGTGAAACAAGCGTTAGGAAGGAGAGACTCTGGTGTGGAGGTAGCGAGAGAGTAGGTAATGAATAGGCGTGAGCGGGAGACGGATTGTAAAAAGATGATTCTTGAAGCTGCTCTGATGTGCTTTCCCGCCTTAGCATCTCGTTGAGAAATGGGATGGTCGAGGGTGGGGTTGACTGGTCATCATGACGTGGCAGGGGTAAACCAGTGACACTGTTGGGCCCTGCTTTTGACACTGACCACGGACGGCACTCATGACTGCGAGTGTGTTGCGGGGTCTTCGGACCGGACCCTTTAGCGCTAAAGGGCTAAATTGTGTGAGTGTACATGAGTGTGATGTGCGCCTTGCCATCAACCACCCTTCTTCTTGAGGCACTCGGCCTAGTATCTGCATCTGTGAGACGAGCAGGGGGAGAAAAGGCTCAAGCCTCTCAGAACCCTATTGGCAGAGTCGCTAAATGTGCGTGTTTGTAGTACAAATGAAGCAAAGAGGACAGAGAAGAAGCTAAATGTTATCAAGGAAGAAGTTCTATGTGTTCACGCTGGGTGATACATGAAATGTAGGGGGCAAATGCGAGTGTGGTCTGTTAAGTGGAAGAAAGTTGTATGTGGAGGAAGGTTGGCCATGAGAGAGTGCAATGTTGTGATTGAGTGAGCGGTTGGCTAGTAGCATTACAAAGTGAAAGGAGGTGTCCTCTAGAATGAAGTGAGTGAAGGTAAAGTTTTGTATAGAAAGAAAGGTGGGCGTCGTGAGTGCTTGCAGACCAGGTAGCAAGAAGAGTGTGGAGGAGAAGGAGTTTTTGTGGATTAGTCTAAGCCCGTGTGTATTTAGAGTTTGGAGGTCAGTACAATGATGTGGTATTGAAAAATCTAAATGCAATAGTTGAAGATATTGTGACTTAGAATGTAGTAGTGAGGTATGGCATCCAGGGAGAAACGACTGTGGAAAGAATCTGAAATGGATGTGCATGGAGCGGGAGCTGGTGGTGGGGAACCGCTTATTCAAGAAACGAGATGTCCTCGAGAACACCTAGGTAAAGATGGTCCAGAGTGCAGTGGTGGCTAGAGCGCTGATGGACTTCAAGTGGATTTCGAGGAGAGTGGTGGGAAGACAGTTGGAAGTGCGGGTGTTGGAGAGGCGATGGTGGAGGAAAGTCGTATCATCTACCGGTGGATGGAAGATTGAGTGTGGAGCAGAGGTGGAAAGATAATAAAAAGAGTAGGAGGGAGACAGTGAAGGCTAATGAACTTTGAGTGGCCAGCAGAGCTGAAGAGGACAGGGTGAGAGAGCAAGGCTTGGAGGATGTTAATGAGGGATGACACGTTCAGTGGCGCGTTGCTGAAATGTGCAAGACATGTGTTTGGCGGATGTAAAAATAAGGGTTGTGGGTGGTGGAACAGCAAATATAAAATAGCAGTGGCGCAGAAGAGAAGCCTTTTTGAAGACTGCTAAAGTGCAAAGTCCGACGTGGCCAATAACTAAAGAGAAGAGAGAAAAGGTGGAGCGTGTGGTGAGTGGAACAAAGAGAGCAGTTTATGACAGAAGGGAAGAAGCTTCTGCAAGAATTTTGAAAATAAAAAGATGTTCCAGAAAGAGGTGAAGAGGGTGAGGTAAGAGGAATTTAAGGAGAAGAATGAATTTGATTTGCGCCTCATTTTCATTGAAGCCCCGATGCAAGTCATCGAAAGATTAGATTCCAGTGACAAGGCTGTCAAGCCTACAGAAGCCAGCATTCTTCTGGCACCAAACATCAAACCAGCAAACAGTAGTACTGCATCAAGTTGTAGACATTTTCATGTTAGAGAATGGTTTATTATTGCGTCAAGTCTATGTTCTTTACAAGGTGAATGGCAATGGTATGGACGGGTGTCTCAGGAGGTACAGGAAATTCTAGGGTGCTGTGGCCATATGGTCCCAGCATTCGCCAGGGGCAGTAAGGAGTTGTCCAAAAGGTGCCAGGGACAATGCAGCCAACACCTGCAGAGAGAGAGAAGATGAAGACGAGACAGAAACTGGGATCCCACAAACAAGTTCTACAGTCGGTGTAGGAAATCTCACGCATGAGAACAGCAGGAATGGATGAAAAAAGGAGCCGTTGCATGGAAGAAAGAAGGAAACTTGGCTGTTATCAATCACCCAAAAGGAGAAGTTTGTGTGTTTGTGTGTGTGTTATTGTGTGTGTGTGTGCATGTGTTTGTGTGTGTTTGTATATAGTGTGTTTGTATGTGTATGTGTGTGTATGAGTATGTGTGTGTATGAGTATGTATGAGTATGTGTGTGTATGTGTGTGTATGTGTGTGTGTGCATGTGTGTGTGTGTATGCGTGTGTGTATGTGTGTGTGTAGGTGGGTGTGTAGGTAGGTGTGTAGGTAGGTGTGTAGGTAGGTGTGTAGGTAGGTGTGTAGGTAGGTGTGTAGGTGTAGGTAAGTGTGTAGGAAGGTGTAAGTAGGGGTGTAGGTGTAGAGGTGTGTAGGTGTAGAGGTGTGTAGGTGTAGAGGTGTGTAGGTGTAGAGGTGTGTATGTGTAGAGGTGTGTATGTGTAGAGGTGTGTATGTGTAGAGGAGTATGTGTAGAGGTGTGTAGGTGTAGAGGCGTGTAGAAATGTGTAGAGGTGTGTAGATCTGCGCGCGTGTGTGTGTGTGTGTTTACGAGTGTTTCGGGACATTAATAAGAGGTGCAGAAGGCAAAAGTGGTGAAGGCAGGGAAAGCCCCTGGTTCGGACGGCGTTGTTATCAAGTGCCCAAACGGGGGTTGAGTACTGGTACTTGATTGGTTGATGATGCTACTGAAACTGTTTTGTGTTGAGCCTGGTGCCGATTGAGTGCCGCAGTGAGAGTTCTGCTGTATTAAAGCAAAGGAGTTGATAGAGAAGGCAGCAACTCGGGAGGTATCAGTTTATTGCGAGGTCGGTTTAATGTACAGGTGAGTGGTAATCAAGAGGATTGGAGACAGTACAGATTGTGTGATTGGCAAGGAACACCAAGTCTTTAGGATTGGTAGAGGGTGTGCTCATTAGATTTTTTTGCAGCAAGACAAGTTGGTGAGAAGCATCTCACAAACATAAAAAGATGTGTTCTGGGCCTTCTTGGATCTGAAAAAGGCCTCAAACAGGGTTGAAAGAGAGGGGTTGTGGATATTGCATTTGTATGGATTGGACGGAAACTTGTTACAAGAGGTTCAGAGTTTGATGGCGGCATCGGAGTAAGAGTTGGAAGCAATGCGAGTGCTATGTTCGTGAAAATGTGACTGGACCAGGTTGAGTCATGTCTCTCTGGCTGTTCTATCTCAACATGGATAGAGAAGTCAGGAAGATAATCATGAGTAATGGATTGAGGTTTAAGCTGTTGACAGTAGGGCACTGGTGGCATATTTGGAGAAGTTGTGTAAGATAGTGTCAAGGTTTGGTTGAGTATGAGAGAAGGAAGCTGCAAATTATGGTGGGTAGGAGTAAAGAATTGAGATGTTTGATAAGATCATGATGCAAGCGTAGTTGATGTTTGCCTATATAGAGAGTAGTTGGAGGAAGTGATGTGTATAAAGAACCTGGTTTTTCATGTGGGGAAGACATAACAAGTGGAAATTAAGGTGAAATATAGAGAAGGATGTTAAGCGTTTACGCACTGAAGAGTAATGAACTATAGGACATTGGGTATGGAAGCAGAGAGAAGGTTGTATGGGGGCGTAACTGCCTCAATTTGGCTCTATGGGGCAGAAACATGGAGTGAGGGTGGAAAAAAGAAGGTTGAATGTCTCCAAGATGAAGTGTTTGAGAGGTTATGGCCAGAGAGACTTAGAGGGATAGAATGAATGACAACGTTGTTTGAATGAGAACAAGGGTGGAGGACATGCTAGCTGACAATAGATAAATGTGTTTTGAGGTGGTTTGGGCACATGGTGAGAATGGATGATAGGAGATTGATGAAAAAGATGATGGAAGCAGAGCTGAGTGGACATAGGCCAATTAGAGGTCGACCAAACTTAGGTGGATGGATGGTGTGAAGCAGGCTTTGGGCAAGAGAGACATCAGTGTGGAGGTAGCAAGAGAGCATACAATGGATAGGCCGTAGAGGAGAATGGTTGTGAATGGATGAGTTCTGATGAGGCCATGGTGTGCTTTCACACCCTTTGCATCTTTTTTAAGAAAAGGGATGTTGATGGGGGATACAGAACATTCATGAGGTAGCATGGGTAAACCAGCAAAAGCTGTTGGGCCCTGCTGCTGATATTGATCCTGGACTTGCACTCCTGACCTAAAGTATGTGTTGCAGGTTCTGACTGGGTCTTTCAACACTGACTGAATGGATAAGGCTTGGTAAATGAAAGTGCTTAAGAGTGGGAGGTGCGCCTTGCCATCACCAACCTTTTTCGGGGGATTTGGCCTTGCATCTGTAACCTGTATCTGTAAAACAGTTGTAGAATAACTGCACAGAATTTCAACAATAATGAGTTCCATTTTTCTCTAACTCTGAGATGGAATTCCCCCCCCCATGGCTTCTACAGACTAGCTATGTATTGAACTTTTGTTTGCAAATGCACATGTCTATTAAACCAGACGTCAGAATAACCAGATTCTACTGGGTGGGCAGCAATCTAGTTTCCCATCTTTCTGAATTGTTTTGGTAAATAATGCCTTCACTGCTACCCACAAAAAATTTCAGAAGTTTATTTTTTTGTCTAACTAAGGAGTGAAAGCCAAAAAAGTTATCAACATCTATAAAGAAAAAAAAGTCTTAAACATGACAAACAGATTTCAACACGGATGTTATGTTCAAAATAAATTCAAATTCATATCTAAATTGCGGCCAAATTTGAAGCCCAGACTTGCAAGCAGATACATGGAAACATATTTACCACTTACTCAATGCCATGCAATTGTCTTTCAACTAGATAAGTTAAAAATTGTAAGATAAACTTGGATGCCCCTATGACAATGAATTGTTGCAATTCTGAAAGACTAACATGTGAAAAACCTTGGCATCAAACTCATCTCCACATAATTTATTTTACAAGGAGAGGATATCCACTATTGCTGATTGGCTCCGGTCCACTAATGCAGGCAAGCTGACCATGCTTACACTTGTTGATTCTCCAAGACCAACCTGAACTATTTCCGAAGTGATTCCTTCATCAAACACTTTAATAGCACTTTCGATTGGCACGTTTCTGCTCATCAACTTGATGACGTCTCTTGCAAGCATGATGGCGTAAGGATCCCAGGTGTCGCTGGTGGTGCTAACAGAGAGCCGCCCTTGCAGTGCATCCATCTCGACACTAATCTCTTGCTCCTGAGGGTCATAATAGTAATATTAACAGGGCTACAGGTGCCGCAGAAAACAACAGTAAATGATGTCAAATGATTACAACACAGTTAAGAAGAAGTTGCTTATGCTGCTGCCTTGTCAGAAACAAGGTACACTGCTCTCCTCAGGGATTTGAAAATAAAATATAGGACTACTAGTGTAAGTGGATTACTTACATTTTTCATTTTATCAAATAGCCAATTGTTCAAGATAATTTTCACAAGATCTCATTACAACAAATTACTGACATCACACTACCATTCCTTTCAGTGACATTGTAATGGGATGTCTTCTGCAGAGGAGTAAGGGGAATCTGTTCAAGATTTGCACCATACTAGGGGAACTTGAACGATCCCCCAGCCCCAAGTTTAGGCTCTGCAAATGACTTGCATCCCCCCCGTAATTGTCCTTGTTTGTGAATGTGAGTGCTCTCCTTGCCCAGTCATCGTTTTGCTAGTCCATATTTTCTTATATATCCCAGTCATCATATTTTACAACTTCAGGTTCTCAAGTTATAATATTTTCCAGCTACCATCTTTTCCAGTTATAAAATTTCTCCTCAGTTATCTTGATTCCTAGTTGGCCTGTTCCCAACTTATATCAGTTATCATATCTTGATTCTAGTTGTTGTACTTCCCAAATCATGTCAACGGTTATCATGTTTTCGAGTATTTCCTTGATTGTATTATGTTATTCATTATTTGTTGGTGTATTTTTGGTGTAAGGCCAATGTGTTGCTTGAGTGATGACCAGGTTCTTGATGTTTAATTGATCGCTCAGGATACCCGTTGAAGGTCATGTGATGACTGCAGATTGCTGTGGTTATTGACTGTGCTAAGTGAAGTTGATATCTCATGTGTTGACTTCAACCCAGATAACATGTGATATTTTAATTAGTCTTGATTCTTTGCCTAGTGCCTCACAACACTTTCTTCTAGCCAAGATTGCTCTGGAGTATATGTATATATTTGTTTTTTTTAAATGCAGAGTACAAAAGTAGCTTTTGCTAATCCTTTTAGCAGTGAATGGCTTGATTTTTGAATTATATGAGATATATTTTATGGTCATCCAGTTGTGTTTTTAGAGTTCATTAACAGTCAATTTGAATGGAGTTAAATATGCAGTTCTTGTTTCTAGTGTAGCTGAATTTTAATATGGTTTTTGATCTTGTTCTATACCGGACCTGGTACCCCAGTTCCATTCCTACCCTGACCATTCAGTATCTTAGGATTTTACTTATTCACCTATTGTACTACCTCCAATTTTCAGTAGAGTTCAAAAAGTTCTAAAGACTGTCTTTGATGATTGGATGGCTGTAAGGGGTGTGAGGAGGAACCTTTTGTTGAACCCATTTGATTTCCACAGATTCTTGCAAAACCCATTACAACATTGGAAGGGCAGAACTCTTATCCCATTACATAGACCACGTTCAACATTAGGATCTTTGTTTCTGCCTAATTACTCAATGGTTTCTTTTCCTCCATGTGTTTGTGCTGTTAGGCTGGCAGAATTGTACAGTACTTCAACTAGTTGCTTGTTTATTTGTTGCTTGCCTTTTACTGCCATCTACTCCAATTTGCTTCAGCTTTAACCTGCACCCTGCATGTGCTTGTCTATCTGAGATGACCCATCACATCTAACTAGAGCCCCATTTTGGAGCACCCGGTTTTGGGCGCTCACCTCCATGCTCTCAACTGGCAGTTGCCAGTCTGAGCCAAGGAACCTCCTCAGTTTTACCTTGACTGCCATGTAGAGGTTAGTTGCCCACTTGCCGCTGACTCTGCCTGCAGGATTGTTGTGCCGTTGTATCTCCAACCGGTCCTACAATCTACTCTTCAGCTTGTACTTTGCAAGTACGTTGGACGCCACTGCATCTGCTAGCCAGCTAGCTACAGTTTGCTGTTTGGTGCTACCTCTCCTAGACCTATTGGCCACAATTGACTAGTTGTTCATGTGCTTTATCTATCGAGTTATTACCACTCTTGCCTCCATGCTCTGCCAATACTTTGAACCCTTGCACCACCTCAACTCACTCTCCTTCTGACTGACTAGCATCTGGCCCCTCGCACTTTTTACAGACAACATTGTAGCTGGGCTTGACCTTGTTTGGAGTGGATATGTATGTTTTTGCTGCATGTGACAACTGAGGGTACTTGTGGTTGTTGTACAGCATGTTGGCACTGAGTTTTGCATATGTTATACCTGCTCTACCATTACTGCCTCACCTATATAGAGATAAGCTTGATAATGCCCAGTTATAGTATTCAGCAGTCCCCACTGAAGAGGCCAGCAGTCTGCATGGCTGTTATTGGGACTGGCAATCTTATTTTTGAAAGCCATAAAACATTTTCAACCAGCTCATCTAGAACTGTAAATAATGCTTTTGCTGCCTCATTACTTCACCTCTTCTATAATAAATATTTATTCATTAACCTGTAACTTGTCTAGTCATTTGTTACAAAGGCACTGACCACAAATGCACTTATCTTTAAAAAATAGTTGTGGTAGAAGTCTCTACTCCCAGAACTAGGAACCTTTAGTGGCCGTCCAGGTATTCTTTGGCGCATTGCCTCTTCTTTTCCTGGTGAGTTGAACCAGTTTTGATTATCTTACCTAATCAAATTTAACCTGTGACTGACTGCTGTGGGGGGTTTGTTGTGCTATTGCTCTCTTAATGCAAGGTTGTGATAATGATCCCTTTTCTGTCTGTTTTAGCACTTCTGTCACAACAACATCAGATTACTGCAACATCAGATTACTAGGATGCAACATCACTTTACTGACCTGCAATGACATCACTTGGCTTGACTACAATGACATTGCTTGACAAAATTGCAATGCCATCTCTTAATAGGCTGCAATGCCATCACTTTGCTAGGCTGCAATGACATCACTTTGCTAGGCTGCAATGACATCACTTTGCTAGGCTGCAATGACATCATTTTCCTAGGCTGCAATGACATCACTTTCCTAGACTGCAATTACATCACTTTACTACGCTGCAATAATATCACTGTACTAGGCTGGAATAACTTCACTGTACTAGGCTGGAATAACATCACTGTTCTAGGCAGCAATAACATCACTGTCCTAGGCTGTAATAACATCACTGTCCTAGGCTGTAATAACATCACTTTACTAGATTGCAATAACATCACTTGACTAGGCTGCAATAAAATCACTTGACTAGGCTGGCTGAAATTACATCACTTTATTAGAGTGCAATAACATCACTTTACTGAAATGCAACAACATCTCTTCACTAGGCTGCAATAACATTTCTTTACTTGACTGCAATAATATATCCCTATTTCAGTCTGCAATTAGAAATGCACCGGATTGTGATTTAAGGCAAATAAGTTTTTCCGTTCACTCAGATCGGCAGGGTCCGGATAGTAGACAGTTCTCTTTATCTCTGCAATAGACCGTGCATTCACTCCACCTTGTAGCAATGCAGTTGTTAGTACTAATCAATCAATATGATTTCTAATTGGCTTCAACCTTTGAGACAAAACACATTTGTTTAGATTTGAAGCCCTGGTGTTCTAGCTATACAAGTAAGAATTGCCTAACAAAAGATCAGTTTCTCAAAACGTTTAAAACCGGTATGATATTCATGTGTACATTGACCACCAATGTGTGAGCGCTGTGTGTAGAATAGTTGATGCCACAAGCGTTCTAGAGCAACAATGTCTTAACCACGTCAGTCATGTGTTAGCAGTCATGGAGTGAGGATTTTCATCCGAAGTGTTCATATAAATTTTGGTAATTCTTTAACCACACTGTTCTTCTCAAGCCAATCAAGAGGATGGTTTATGCTAGGTTTAGGGAGTGAATGTCCATATACAGTGTATGTTTAGTTGTTCACTTTATTATATGATCATTTTTGTACCTACACAAAGTTTTAACGCCAAATTGATTTTGATATGCGTTTGGCTAGCCAGCTGGATATCAAGTTGCTATCAAGTTGGATATTAAAAGGTGGTTGGATAGCTATTGGTTATTTGGCGCACTGCTAGCTGCAATGACATCACTTTACTAGGCTGCAATAGCATAACTTTACTATGCTGACTGCAACAACATTACTTCACTAGGCAGCCATGACGTCACTTCACTAGGCTGCAATGACATCATTTCACTCAGCTGCAATCATGTGCAATCCCATCACTTCTCTAGGCTGCAATCCCATCACTTCTCTAGGCTGCAATCCCATCACTTCTGTCGGCTGCAATCCCATCACTACCGTAGGCTGCAATCCATTACTTCACTAGGCTACAAAGAAATGCCTAAACTGGACTGCAATGGTATCACTTCACTAGGCTGCAATACATCTCTTCAACAGGCAGCAATACATCACTTCAACAGGCTACAATACAACACTTCAATAGGCTGCAATACATCACTTCAATTGGCTGTAATACATCACTTCAACAGGCTGCAATACATTACTTCAACAGGCTGCAATACATTACTTCAATAGGTTGCAATAGATCACTTCAATAGGCTGCAATACATTACTTCAATAGGATGTAATACATCCCTTCAACAGGCTGTAATACATCACTTCAACAGGCTGTATTACATCACTTTGACAGGCTGTAATACATCACTTCAATAGGCTGCAGTAGTGGAAATACATCTCTTTAGTAGGCTGTAATACATCAAAACAAGGCTGAGCAATAAATCACATCAATAGGCTGCAACCCATTACTTCAAAAGGCTGCAATACATTACTTCAATGGGCAGCAAAACATCACCAATAGGCTGCAATACACCACTTCACTATGCTGCATTACATCACCTTACTGGGCTGCAATTACATCACTGCTATTCCACACCATGGCCATCACACTGCTAAGCATAAGTCTAATACTTGGAAACACAGTCATCCCACTATTTACATCAAGGCCATGTCCTGCAATGATGGTCACTCACCTTCATTATTTTTTTGAGTAGAGGGAAGCATTCCTTAAGATAAGCTTCTCGGTACTCTGGAAAATTAACTGAGAAAGAGGTAACATCAAGAAGCTTGTGCTTCATTTCTCCTTTCTTAAACTTGGGTGTTTCACACATCCAAGCATTATCAATTTTGCTTGCATCATTAAGTCGCGACTTTTTAGGCATCGCGTTTTCGTTGTTGGGATTAAACACAAGAACTTAGAAGTTGGCTACCTTCTGCAAGGAAAAAAAAACATTTAAACATAGCAAACAGAAAATTGCCATGTGCAGTCTCTATTACAAACTTCATGAATGAACTGGGTGTAAATACTATCAACTCCATAGCACTAAAACATTTAGAAGGAACCAACAAATAACAAGTGAAGAAGCATGGTGCCTCAAGACAGGGTGACTCCCAACACCACTGTTAAATCTATAAGCAAATGGAAAATACACACGAGTGTTTTGTGAAGGATTAGTCAGTGGATGCCCACGGAGGCCAATTTTTTTTTCTAATATATTTGCTAACCATGGACCTTAAGCAAACGAAACAAATAAATAAATAAAAAAAATGATTGAACAGACAGGGCAAGTCTGGGGGGGGCCACTCCTCGATGTGACGCGGCTCCCTTGCTGCAGTCTACCCCTGTAGACGCTGGTGCTCCGGAGCGGCGCTGCTTGCCGTCGTCCTCTCCTGCGCCTGATGTGGATCTGCGGTCCTCACCTTTGCGGTCAGCTGCGGTGCCTGGTGGCTCTTCTGACGTGAGTGTGCAGGGTTGTGGGGGGCGGAGTGCTGGGCGTGCTGGTGGTCATGTGGGCAGCTGGGCTGCTGTAGCGGGCGCTGGTTTGGCGTGTGGCTTTTGCCATACCAGGCTGAGTGGTCAGCCTGTTTTTTGTGGTGCTTGTCGGAGGGGTTTCCACTCAGAGACCATGTGTTTGGGTATTGAGGGGAGATTAATTGATGCTGTTCTATCAGATT
>SDVV010024596.1:0-12560 GCA_016164225.1 Gammarus roeselii
CTCCCACTTCCAGGCCACATCACAGACATGGGCGACACCCACCCCAGGACCTTGGATAGTGGAGGATTCACCTTGGCGCTCTCTCACCCTTTATACCGACTGGAGACGGTTCCTGATCAGCTAGGCTGACTCAGAAGTGGGGTTAAACGCCAAGGCTACTGAAGATGAACATGCAGACAACGGGCCATGAGTTGGCCAATAGATGAATACCTGAACATCCCCAGACCCCAGCGCGCCCCACCCCATCTCCAGTCTAGCCTGGAGAGCAGCCAAGGGAGCCACGCTCACAGAGTCTTTATCTTTCCTGGATAAATAAAATGTACATTAACTGAACTTGACCGGGTAACTGTGAACATTGTATTGCGTTACTGTTACAGCTTACTTTGTCTGTGTAGCTGTAAACCTTGTACCAATCTTGACGATGCTACCTGTAGGCATTCGTGCGCATACATATTACTCATGAAGTTCTAATTGATTGAAAGCGGAGGTCTGTTTTGTCTAAATGTTATTCTTGTGCGCACCTGAGTGCGTCTGACAACTAAAATGTTCAAATAGTTTAACTTTGACAACATTGTTTTTCTTGCACACAGAGGTGTGCAAACCTACTGGAATCCATGGTCATTGAACCTTACGGGTGAGCCTATTATGACTCATGTTGAGGCTCAGGGGTAAATGAGGCCAAATTCAAATCAAACAAGCTGGAGAAACACAGGCGCTACAATACTGCAGGCAGAGTTAGCAAAAAACAGGTAGTTTACCTCTATATGGCAGTCAAGGACAACACTGAGTCCTGAAGACCCCTGGCTTTGCTAGTGATAAGACTCAGACTGGTGGTAGCCAGTAAAAAGCATGCAGGTTGAGCCTAAAAAAACAGAGTGCCCCTGCAATAAATTACTCAGAACAAGGTATGCATGTCGTGTCAAATAATTCCAATGTACGCAGGTCTGTGCAAGAAGCAAAGATAGCATTGAGGTTACAGACATGCTATCACCCCATCAATGGCATCAGGAAAAGCCAATAATATATATAACAGCTCCCAGCTCTCACAACCCTTCATCAAGAAGACCAGTCTACATTAGACAAGTACATGCAGGATGCAGCTTGATGCTGAAGCAGATTGCAGTGAAAAGCATGCAACGATCAAGCAAGCAACTAGGTTAGCAAACTGTCTGCCTAACAGAACACAAGAAATGTATATAGGAAAACAAATAATGCAGTCGCATGCTACACATACAATACAAAGTATGGAAACCACAATACTATACTGAACCCTTGGCAGTCCTTGTACCACGTCTGGGCTGCAAGCATTCACTGTACTCCTGTTCTGTACTGTGTGGCTTTCAGTCCTGTTTCCTTGACTGAGTCGATTGTCATATGCACTTTTGACAGTTCTGTTTCCTTGACTAGTTTTTCACTGGCTTGTTCCCTTGCAGATTTGACTTCCGCTCTGCCAAAGGCCTTAATCGAGAGGAGGCCCGAGCTGCCGGCATCCAAATGAAGGACGCATCTGAGGTCACGCTGGAGTCGGTGATGGAGACCGTTGAAAAGGCAAGTTGGGTGGGGCTGCACCATTTGGGTTGTAAATTGGATGGGGCTGCACCTATTTGGTATGTTCATGCAATAGTAGTATATCAATGTTCTTTAGCATGCCAGAAGTTGTTGGCATAGGTCACTTATATTTTTACTTTGAAACTCAACCGATAAAAAAGGACGCTGCTGAAAAACGTCGGTGTCTCTGCCAAGCTATTTAATAGGTAACATTAGAAAACGTTGTGTAGGCTGTTCCGTAATAAAACATAAAATTAATAATGTGATTGTGGTCCAGTAAAGTAAAACGCGGTCTTGCCAGTGCAACTGTTGCATCCAACAATACTTTCCTAGCCTGTGAAGAGGGCAACTCGCTTTTGTTTGTTGGCTCATTGCCTTCATTCACTTGACAGTTTCGCCTCTCCGACTTCAGCGTCCTGTCTCCCTTTTGCAGATCGACACGGAAACCTGGGAGAACAAACGCGGTCCACGGCCTTGGGAGGAGGACAACGTGCTCTACCAGGAAGCCCTCAAGAGGGCACAGCAAGTCAAAACTCCCGAAAGATAAGACAGCGCCCTCTGCAGCTTCCATCTTGGAGCTGTGTCGTTCGAGGGAGGGCGCTGGCATCGTTACGAGGTGCTTCGGTCTAACAGTGACTCACCCAACCTAACTCCCGGAGCTATTATTGTTGAAAGTCTTGAGACTCGACGCTAGTTTCAACACTTGTAACTAGGGTGATTTAGAAAGTGTTCTGTATGAACAGTTGCTACTTGAATTTGACCTGCCAGAAACGAGAAGTATCCAAACTGTAGATGATGCGGATTATTTTCTTGACTTGACTCACCATGTGATTGCTGATATTTTGTGATGGGTCTGATCTCTGGCACTCACCTCTGCAGACATCTGTCTTCCTCAGATGAGCAAGTAGGTTGTAAAGGAACCATGGATGCTGGTTCAGCCTGGCGCGTCAGCTATAACAACACAAAGGTATAGGCTGGAATTCATCCGCTCTATTAGCTAACCTAGGCATAACTAGGTGCCAAACAACACAACCAAACAAGTCGCGCTGCATAAGCAAGTTTTGTGCTAAAACTAAGCATGTTACGAAGTTCATTGTTGCAGAAGTTTCGATATGCGTGTTTAAAGATTTGCTGAATGTGGAAAGAGATTTTTTTCCTTTTATGTATATATAGACTTGATGAAATTTTCACACGTTAAATTTAGTGTTTCATGTAACAAACTCTGACCTAGCTGAATTAGCTACTTTTTGGAAAGTGACGTTTGTTTCTCACATATTTTTTATGGGTCATGGTGCCTCCACCATTTATTTCCTGAAGCTTGCAAAAGGAGAGAGACCCCTGACCTCAGTTCTGCTCGCCCAGAGGTTGTGACGTTCAACCATACCTGCTGCCGCCTCTCGCCCCTGATTGAGTTACGGCCTACTTACTCAACAGATCCGATCGAAAAGCTCCGAAGTTTATTTATCTACAAGCTAATTGAACACTCAAAAACGTTACCTCGTTCCCCCGCTTGCCCTTGCCTTCGCTCCATAGGCGTCTGTTGATCGTTGGTCGATGTCGCGTATCAGGAGTAGAACTGTCGCAAAACAGACTGAGATTTGACGTTAGCTTTGCTACTGTACATTGAATTCTCTTTCATCATAGTAACTGATGGTGTTGCTTAGTGACTAGCTTTATGTATAGTTTTTCATTCAAGTTGCTATGTAATAATTTTCAGCTGGAGATGTCTTACGAGACGTGGACACATATTGACTCGTATCATTGGATATCAGAGGCGCTAACAACATGCAGGTGTCAGAAAGGACTCCTAAATGGAGCTGCTTTCATTGCACGAGGCGGATCTTTGTGCACCAGACTAATTGTTGCCCGTGCAGCGTCCTCATTAGTTGCTTGAATTCGGAGAGACGGTCACGCTTTATCTTATCTAGATCGAAAATGGATTTAAGTTCGTTTTCGCGTGTCTATTTTTTAGCCATGGTAAATTAGGTGTTCATCGCGGTGCCCATTAGCAGACAGTTGACTGGACACTTGCCGACTGTTATTCGCCTCTGGAATAAATTAACGAGCTGTATTCAAACTGTATGAACTCGGAGCAGTTGGTGAGAGAAAAACAAATTATCAAGTAAATTACTTTGTGATAGAATGTCTTGGTCACATAAAATCCTACAGTTGCTTCTATTACTCGTGAGTGCGCAGGTGTTCTTTGGTAAACATCTTTCACTGGCGCGCGAGTGTACTTATCACTTTGCGAAAAGTCACGACATTGTTGATTCTATCAGTTGCATGAACAGTTTGCAGCTTTACTTATAATTTTAAATGATTAAAACTCGTGTTTACCGCAGTGCTAGTATATTGCGTTCTTTGTGCATCTTCCTCTGGCAACGCTTCAATAGTTCCTACTAGTGTGTACTATCAAAATTTCCTTTTGAATTCTAACTACATAAATGGAAATTTCCTTAGTGGTTCTCATACCTTGTCCGAGTACACTTCTTCCCCATACCGTATCGTGTAGCTTACGGCAAGCTCACGATTAAAGTCTCCTTGCGCTTGAGCTAACTGAGCTGTATGTAAATAATCCGATGGAATTTGCCTTCATCAAAGTTTACGAGTCTTGCATATAATACTATTTTGTTACATGGGCAGTGATCAGGCTGAGGGCATTTTGTACTTCTTCTTATTTTGCTGTTGAAGTATACAAAATAACGTTGTTCCTGCTGCCCGAGCATACATACACTGCGAGTTATTGGGGTTCTGCTAGGATGGTCCGTATTGAACGAATCCTGGCAATGCCACCATTCAGTTCAACCGATATATTTAGTCAAACAGCACTAAAAACTGATGAAAATTTCAAACAACTTCCCGACTTTGCAATGTTTATTTCAAGTGTATCCATACGTAAAGTAGCTGTATCCAAATGTATGGATACACTTTTAAGTGTTTCCATACATTAACGCCAACCACTCGTCCACCGTGGCAGAGTGGTTAGCGTGACCGACTGCAGTGCCAGCCCTGGTGCTGCATGTCGCCAGTTCGAGCCCCGGCAAGGACACGGCGGTCTTGTGACGGAGATTGGGTGCCTCCCACCTCTGTGTCAGCCTTACCTAGCCACCCTTCTAATTAGGGGGAAGCGGCTGCATGTATATACATATACATACAATATATAATTTTGTGTATATAAATCGTTGATGTCAAAATTGTAACAGTGTACTGTTGTTTACATATATAGTTTTCCCACAGTCGTAATAATTTTTTTCCTGACCTGCCCTCCGTCCTTCCGTAATGCGCGACCTTAATTGTGGACAACTTTAGGTTTGCACTGATGACCGAAGCCGTGTGACTCAACAGGCTCTTCTGTGAGCTTGCCATTATGTCAACCAGGTCAATCTAATTCTTCTGTGAGCTTGCAATTATGTCACCCAGGTCAATCTAATTCTGCCACCCAGCTTGGGAAAAGGGTGGGGAGAAGTCGGTGATACACGCCTATCCATGGAACCTTAACTAATGCAGTACAAACGAACGATTCCATTTAGAAATGTTACTAGATTCCTGCTACGCCTAACATTACGTTAGTGATATCGGTCAGGCTGTTAGAGGTGATGAAGGCTGCCTACAGATGCGAAATTTTGTTATTTTGTTTGTTCGCAAACTGTTTATGGGTACTAGTCCACGGAGAGGTATTTCAAGTACTGTCCAAGTACAAAATTCTGGTATTCATTGTGTTGGTTAGGAACTATTGTTGGGTAATACTTGACGGAATTGGTTGTTGCTTTCTAGAAATGTAGGCTCCGTAGTAAGGCATGTGCTTCGTTTTGGTATGGATGTGCTTTTTGTTTGCCATTATATTCTACTTTATTACGAGTTATCAAATGTTCTGTGTGTGCTCCATATGTTCTTGAAATTATTTTATTTATTTTTTCTCTTTGCAGTGTAGTTTTTGCAGTGCAGTTTTGATTTAGTGTAAACTTTTTAAATGTAGAACATTTGGAATATGGTCTTGCTGAATTTTGAACTTGTGTCAAAGCTCTCGAAAAGATCCTTTCATAATAGTTGTATCAACATCAAGTAATCCCATCCACCTCTGTATGAGCCACCAGTGATAGCAAATTCTATCCTTCCATAGAATCAGTCTCCTCTGAGTCGTCTTGAAACTGCCAGTATCTCAACCATCGTCACAATGTCACTTCTTACCCTAGAGCGGGTTGGGTCTGCCCCCCACGTGATGTTGCATGTGTCAGAACTGTGCAGCGTCACCTCCTTAACTCACTGGACCAACACCAAGGTAAGGGTGCTCGGCCGCATTGTCTGTCTCAAAGATAATGGTTCAATCCAGAACGGCAACGATGGCAAGACATGTCACAGCACGGGCCAAAATCTCAGTCCAAGCGGTGAATTTGGAGAACCCAAAGACTTCGTTACGAAGATCAATGAACGAGGCCATGACTCGCCTAGGGGCCGGAAGCGACCTTGGACTGGTGTGTTGGACGAGTGTTATTCGCAAACTTATGACGATCAGGGAAGAGCTGCAGAGGCAGACACCAGTGGAATCATCCGTGATTCTCGTCGTTGTATGGGGTTAAGTGGAACGCCTAAGTGGGATAAGAGTCCTCCTGATAAGCAGGCACAAGTGTTCCAGGTAGCTGCAGCGTGGAGTGATACCTTCCTCTCGGCTGATGTCGATATCTTGCCGTCCACTTGTGAACTCATCAACGGAAACGATAAACATTCAGGCCGTAGTCAAGCTACCAAAATTGCTGTAATTGACCAAAAAGTACATAGATTGGCCAGATGTTCAGCGAAGAGAGGAGACGAAGGCGACCGTTTCACCCTAAAACGTCGTGTTGTGGGCGGCGACACGTCGCTGATGTGGAGTGATGAAATGAGGGACGATTTTTACACCCATGACCTTGCAGATGAAAAGAATGGTCATCACGTATCTGCTGGCAATGGCTGGGACAACGCCAGTTTTTTTGTTGATATTGAAAAACTTGGTAACATAACTGCTTGCCACAATGACCGCAACAATCCCAATATCCATTGCAAGGCCTCTTCTGCCGATAGCACTACCAGCGGCAACAAGAGTAACCGAGACTCGGACATGTTTGCAGATTGTGATGACGAAATCGGTGATCTTGCAGAAGACAGTCCAAAATCTACCGCTCAGTGTGAAGGTGAAACAAAAGTCCTGGCCATGGGCGACGGTTCCTCTGCAGACCAGATCGACCACAATGCTTTGCTTCACTCTGAAACAAATATTGTTTGTCATCCAAGGCCTTACTCAAGAACTGAACGTTTGAATGACAGTTTTATGTGGGACGATTCAGCATTTTACGAAGCCGTTGAGAAGATCGACGTAACTGGTGGGATGAACGACCGTTCTACAACATTTCGTCCCTCAGTGAGAAAATGTCTAGGGTCAGAGGCGTTCATTGAAGGCAGGCCAAACGATCCTCCCATGACGTCACCAGTAGAGGCTGGTGTCCGAGTCAGGAAAGATGAGGAGCCCTGCATGGCGACCCTGTATTCCGTGGGGGAGGCTGGAGGTCCCTATTGTGTCAAGGTGAGTCACGGGAAAAATAAAATGAAAAATGACTGCTTCCTGTAGCAGTCGTCGGAAGCGCCGGGTGGGAGCTCTATCAAGCAGTATTGAAGCAAATGGTAAGCAATTGCGCTGTATGCCCTAAAGGCGCTTCCAATTGGTCGATTCCACACCCTGCGTTGTTTATTGTCTGCTTCAACTTTGCATGCAAGGCTGGATTTCGTTCTTTTAGTTGGTGTAATCTTGGACCGAGCAATAGAAATTGGTCATGGAGGGCACCTTTTTTGCCACTTTGATGTATCGTGTCAACGTTCCTTTAGATTTGCTTTTCATTGTATCATTCTAATGTTGAATTTATGATTTATATTCGAAACTTCAAAAAGAACAATTTTCACCATTCAATAGCTTATCTCCATAAGGAACAATAAACGCCAGTGCAATTTGTACTTACTAAGTACATTTGTTTTCTTGTATGAAATAAGGATAATAACTGTGTGAATTTAGTTCCCGAAATTACTTGTAGCTTCTATTCGTTACATTACAGCTCACTATAAAGAGGCGATCGTTAGGCCAGACCTCATGATACGCAGTTTTGAAATGCTGATGTAGAAAAAAAAAGTATGCTCAGCACGACTCATTGCATCTATGACTTGTTGCTACTGATACAAAGGCGCATGCACCATAAGAGAGGTACAGTCGAAATCTTTGAGTGGAGAAGAAACGTGAAAGCTGGGCTCAGTCAACACTATTGATCGAAACACCCCCCTCTCCCAGGTGTGGGAAAAAATCTGACATTTCCAGAGAAAACCCGAGCGACCTATTGACATCCTTTCAGACGGAGGCAGAACTTATTCTTCCCACGCGGAAATCGCAAATAAACTAGCTCAGACTTTTTGCCAGATTTCGCAATCAACACACTACACGGCTGCTTTCCAACCGGAAAATGATTTGCGAGAAAGTGGACATCTTGACTTTATTTCTAGAAACAAAGAGGCCTACAACTAACCTTTCTCCCTCCACGAACTACAGTGCGCCATAGACCATACACGTGAAACTTCCACCTGGGCCAGACCGGGTACACACCAACATGATCAATTATCTTCCAGATGACGCCCGTGAGCACTTATTAAAAGTGTTCAAGTTTCTGTATTCAAACTCATTTTTTTCCCTATCAATGGCGGGAATCTGTAATTATCCCTATACTCAAACCTGAGAAATTCCACGGTGACCCACACAACTTTCGCCCCATCGCTCTTACCAGCGTCCTCTGCAAGACCATGGAAAGAAAGATACACACGCGCCTTGTCGACTACCTTGATATGCATGCAGACCTGAACAGCATTCAGTGTAGCAGCCACAAGCTCCACTCTACGACGGACTACCTTGTAAGACTGGAATCTGACATTGGACTGGCATTTGTCCGAGGGGAACCCGTGGTTTCCATATTTTTTGACGTGGAAAAGGCATCCGACTACCTGGAAATATGGCATCATGAAGGATCTCCACCGCAAAGAGCTAAGAGGCCACTTGCCACGTTACATCCACCAATTTTTGCAAAACCGCACCTTCAGGGTTAAGGTCGGCATCATGTTGTCACCATCCTATCCGCAAGAAATGGGCGTCACCCAGGCAAGCGTCCTCAGTGTCACTCTTTTTATACTCAAAATCGACCAGATACCGGACGTTTTCCCGCGCGACGGAAGATTGCTTTCATCACTATACGTGGACGACTTACAAATGAGCTACAGGCACCCTAGCCTCTTAACAATTCAACAGGAACTCCAGAAATGTCTAAACCTAATCGGGAACTGGTCCTCCTTAAACGGATTCCGATTCTCGCCCTCCAACACGAAAAACATGCACTTTACTCTTGCGCCCGGCTTACACCTAAAACAAGCCCTAACGCTGAACAACACTCCGCTAGTATACGAGAAATAAAAAAATAATCCTCTGTCTTGTGTGGAACCCTAAACTCACATGGCGACCTCATATTACAGCCCTAGAGACTCTCTGCAAAAAAGCAACCTGACTTATCCTCTCTGTAATGATACCTTGAAAATCGGAACCTCTGTAATGATACCTTGAAAATCGGAACCGATGTGGACACCGGCATGACGTTATTCAGAACAATGATACGCTCACTCATTGACTAAGGAGCAATGGTTTACGGTTCAGTAGCCAAAACCACCCTTGAACCTCTCTCCCTCATCGTAAATAACGCCCTGCGTACCACAACCAGTGCGTTCCTTTCCACACCCATCGAATCCATGTACGTGCTTGCTAACGAGCTTCTTCTTCCGCTCCGGAGAGACTAACTCTCACTCCAGTACTATTTCAAGACAAGGAGATACATCAATAGCCCAGCACTCAGTGACGTCACCAACATTCTCGATAAACGCCTCTTTGCGGCTAAGAAGAACATGTGCCCACCCTTTCCTCTACGTATGGACAACTTACTGACCTCGCTGAACATCAGTCGCAAAGCAATCAAACCTTCATTCTCCTAACCTAGATTTGCAAACGTACCCCAAAGCAACAACCCCAACCAACACGTACCTCCGAGATTCTCACGACTACTTGATGAACAGTAAGTACTCTGAGCACCGCCATATATACACTGACTGCTCCAAAACTTCGGAGCTGCCGCCGTAGGCGAAGGGACCTCGCGTTCGGCCACCCTACTCCAAGAGGCCTCTGTATTCTCTACAGAGCTGCACCCACTCGAATTGGCCATCATCATTACAAAAGGTGACCCCTTTCCAAATATGTTATATTTTCAGAAAGTCTGAGTGTTCTCACCCAGCTGAAAACTCTGCACTTGGATCATCCTGCCCTTCGATGAATGCGACACAACCTAAAAACGATGTCCGAGACGGGCCAAACGGTCTTGTTCTGCTGGATCCCTGGACACGTGGGAATAAGAGGAAACGAGCGCGCAGCTTCCCTCGCTAAACTGGCGTCTACACAGCAACAACAATTCATCTCCATACATTACCGAGACTGGTTCCCAGTCATCAACTCACGTATGATATCACGATGGAACTACTCTTGGCAACAGAGTGGACAAAAAATGCTTGCAGTTAAACCATCCCTGGGGAGAGTGGGACGCCAGGTTTTCTAATAGGGGAGACCAAGTATCCATCAATCGTCCATGCACGGGACACACGTTGATAACCTACTATCACCTAATGGACGTAGATATGGGACCGGACGCAACACCATGCCCCTGTTGCCACAAGTGGCAATCAGCGTGAAACACTTGTAGATTGTGATGCACTCGCAGCAGCCCGACGAGCCTTCTTGAGCCTCGCGTGCAACCTACAACGCCTGCTCACAGAAACAGAACACCAAAAAAAAGTGATCGCTTCCGGATAACACACAGGACTAAATGAAGCCGTATGAAAGTAACGAGGTTTGAATCATATCTGATCCTGAACTCGCTGTCCTCCCTGCGTATTAATTGTGAACTTTTACTTAACTTCGTGCACGAAGCTGTGCAGAATCAACGGATCCTCGTGCCCTACGGGTGAGCACTCAGTCACTACACGTTGGAGCTCCGGTGGAAAACAGAAGAAACTACTACTACTCTTACTATGGCCCTAACCTCGGCAACACTGATCGGTTCATTTACAACCGGAATATTGCTAATAGTGCCTTGAATCCACTCTCTATCTTCGTCCGTATCAACAAGAGTTTGCAATATTCCGAAAGTGCTCTCCCCAGACTCATGCAATGTTATCCATGCCCGTAACTCCTGCAACGGTGAGAGAGGGATTATTTTGCAGGGTTTATTGCTTATTTGTTTCCACTATCGTTGCCTTTATGACCGTCGTGGTCGAGTGATTGACGTATCCGTCTGTTTAGCTCTGTCAGACGCACACTGACATAGCTAAACAGACGGAGGGATCTGCATTATCTCAACATTTGGAGTTACTCCTATGATACAGTGATCCGTACAGGCCTCATCAGGGAGCGTGTAACATGAAACAGTTGCATCTAACAACAGCAAAGACAGGTCAATATGATCAATCCAGGACGGGAATAGAGACCCGTGATTTACATGAGTGTACGTGTCAGGCGAGAGAAGCCGAGTGTCCTGGAACGCCACATTATATTCAGCGAACATCTGTTCAACCTCAACAAACCTGGTCGTGTGAGGCCAGGCATTAAAGTTTACCAACACACATATTTGCTGCTTTTCTCGTGCTCTTCTCGACTTTACAACATACCTCCAAGTACACCCATACACATTGAGAACTCTTCAAGGTTATGATTAGAGTTCACCTGGAAATACTCATTTAAGAACAGAAGAAGTCCCACCAAGGGTAATTAATAAATAAGTTAATGAATACACTCTATTAAAAACAATCAGGGGCATAGTAGTTCATTTGATACAAAACTTATTATGCTACTTATTATGCCAGGTTACTAAGGCATAAACGTCAAATCAGGCAGCACATTAGAAATAACGATTTTAATCCTAACGGACTCGTATAATCTTCCTTCTAGTGTGTACAGTAATGCCCAGGCCTAGAGATTTACTGCAATCGTAGTCTGATTTTGATAATTGGGCTCAAAGATCTTTGCCAAATGAATGTTAGTCCTCCAAATGGTCTCACTATATGTGGACGACCTACAAATAAGCTACAGACACCCCAGCCTCATAACAATTCAACATGAATTCCAGAAGTGGCGTATCACAACCGGCGCGTTCCGCTCCACCCCTATCGAATCCCTTAACGTGCTCTCTAACGAACATCCAATTCCGCTCCGGCGAGACAGAGTTTTGCTACAATACTATTTTAAGTCTAGAAATCTAATCAACAACCCGGCAATCAGCCACATCACCAACATATCCGATAAGCGCATTTTAGCGGCTAAAAAGAACATATGCCCACCGTTTTCCCTTCGTGTGGACAACCTGCTAACCTCGCTGAACATCAATCGTAAAGCTATTAAGCCTTCAATCTCCTACTGAATTCTTCTAATTAACACACCAACATGGATGATCAACCCACCACCGGTCAACCTAGACCTGCAAGTGTACCCTAAAGCAACTACTCCAACTAATGCTTTGGGGTGGATGGATGATTATTCATTTTATAGATCAATACCACTTTTTTGTTAGTATTTTTTTATTTCTTCTTGCTTGGGCTCTATTATTTTTCTCTGTCCTTTTTTCATGGGGATAGATTTTGAATTGGTTATTAATATTATATGTATCGAGGCTGGTTGAGACAAGGTGACCCAGGGAGGGGAGGTTTTCTTGGGACACGGGGACCCAGGGTTTCGGGAACCCGGGGGACTTGAAAGACCAGGTGGAATTGGGGGGGTCCACTTGGACCTTTCTGGGGCCCTTTGGGACACCCTTGAGACCCTTTAGGACCCTTTAGAGAAACTGCGGGACCCTTTAGAGGCCCCTCTGAATCCTGGAACCTCTGCTCCCCCCTCCCAGCGCTGTAAAACCCATACACAG
>SDVV010024597.1:0-12560 GCA_016164225.1 Gammarus roeselii
GCCTCTGGTGCTGCATGTCGCGAGTTCGAGCCTCGGCAGGGACACGGCGGTCTTGTGGCGGGGAAATTGGGCTCCTCCCCCCTCTGTGTCTGCCTAACTAAGCCACCCCCCTAACTAAGGGGAAACGGCTGTATGTCTATGTCTATACAAGTATTCATGCGAATGCCTTATTTCCAAGCAGTATGAATCAAATCTTCATTGTTCATGACGAGTGGCGATATCTGTATTAGAACAAATTAGAATCGGGTGGTACTTGTGGCGTACGGTCGCACCTAACGACGTTCCCTTGAAGTTAAGGAGTGCTATTGCGGCACTGACCCAATGGCAATCAAATCACAGCGATCAAAATGTAAACAGCTATGATCCAGCATGGGGGGATGTGTCATGGAGGTGACCTCTCATAGGCCAAACAGAGACGAAAAATCTTAGCAGATGAACTCAGCCAGACATGCCGGATCCGTGGCGTAGGCTGGTTTACAATTCTGCACGTGAGCAGTATTGGAAAATGGGATAAATAAACATATCCGTGTTTTGTCCACCATGCTTCAACAGTGAGGTTCCTGTTGTTCCCTCATGGGGCGGTGGTAACCATCGAATTGACTTGTCACCGCGATTACATGCCTCTGTCCTCTAAGTATTGCGAGACACCTGCCAGTTCACTTTGCGATTCTGCGTGCATCAGATGCTGTTAGCGAATTGTCGACTTTAAGCATTCAGTGCATCATAGAGTGGAAGACGGAGCACAGCTGTGGCAAGTGACACGGCGATAGGTGACGGTGAATCAGACAGGGCGAGACGGGATATCTATAACAAAGATGGGATGACCAACACCGAGTCGATGGTCACTAAGAAGACGGGTTGGCCATCACACAGACGATATGGCTACCTATGAGACGGGATGACCATAACACAGACGGGATTGCCATCACAAAGGCGGGATAGCTATCAAAAGGACGGGATGGTCATCACGAAACGAGATCGCGTTCACTGAAAGTGGATAATTATTCCAGAGACAGGATGACCCTCACGGATAGGGGATGGCCTTTCTGGAGACGGGATGACCACCAGGGTGACGTAATGGCCACCACGGAGACAGGATGGCCCCCGTGGAGACGGGACGACCACCAGGGTGACGGGATAGCTAGCACGAAGACGGGATGGCTACCAAAGAGACAGGTTGTGGAGACGAGATACTTTTCGCGAAGATGGGTCTGACAATGCGGCGACGGGATGGCCACCGCAAGACGGAAGGGCCAAAGCGGAGATGTGATGGCCACCACGAGACGGGATGACCATCACAGAGAAGTGATGGTCATTACATGACCGGAAAGACCACCGCGGAGACAGAAGGGCCATCATAGAGACTGGATGGCCATTACAGAGACAGGATGGCAATCAAAGAGACAGGATAGCAACCACAGAGACAGGATGGCCATCACAGAGACAGGATGGCCATCACAGAGACAGAATGGCAATCACAGTCATGATGGCCATCACAGAGTCAGGATGGCCATCGCCGAAACAGGATGGCCATCACAGAGTCAGGATGGCCATCACAGAGGCAGGATGGCCATCTCAGAGTCTGGATAGCCATCATCGAGACAGGATGGCCATCACAGAGACAGGATGGCCATGAGAGAACAATTTATCCGATTGTGTCCGCAATTCTGACCATTAAAGTTTTATTGTCCACAAATGACAAGGTTCCAATATTTGGATCCTCCACAATGCTCCCCAATACATGGTTGTATAAACATCAACGCTTTTTCAATTGGCAAGTATATTCAATACATAATTACAATTCAAGTATCCTCGATGATGTCCATGTGATTAAAGTATCATCAAGAAGGCCAAACAATTGGAATGTCCTGAGAACCCTCTAGTTATTGAAGTACTCACAAAGAAATCCAGTAAAAGCTTCTGATTATAACCAAGTTTGATTACACAGCACAATTCCAAGTGCTGCGTAATCAATATTTGCCCAAATGCTCTTCTAACCAATTATACGATGCCTAACAGACCCAGTCTTCTTACTGGCTGCTCAACAAAAATAGCAACAGTGGCATTTTTGCTGCCACTTGAGGGTTGTCCGAGAAAAGAGAGAGGGTAGCCAGTGGCAAAATGGCTTCTTCAACAGGCCATAGCAACGTGGCCTGGGACAAAAGCGTTATTGAGTGTCACGCTCCCCAGTCTCATTTGTGGGACACAGTACTTCACAGACCGTCTACGTAAACTCATCCATCATAATGGCTTGGCCCGATTCCATTTGATGCGTCAGATGTCATAGCTTTGCTTACATGTGTTCCTTTTACATGAGTTCCATACTGTTTTGTGGGTGGAATAAAGATATGTTTGTCGTTTGTTACAGCATTGGCTATCTCACTAACACAGATCCACCCGTACCGTCTAATTCTTAACTACCCAGTGTATCAAGCTGTAAATCTGAATTAAGAATTTCCACCAATTATTATACAAAGAATTTCAATGTTTGATCGCAACACCTTGTGTCATCAGGAAATAGTGCATGCTTATTCGGTACTTCAAACTATCGTTGACAGTTCATTCGTCGTGACATGTTGCGGAAAGAGTCGTGTTCTTATGTTCAGCTAGGGAAGCCAAATGTGTCTATACCGTTCATACCCAGTCTCAATTGCTCAGTTACAAGTTATGATGAACTCCTTGAGAATAAATATTTTAAACAATAACAACATACCGTTTCTGTATGAATGAACCAATATTTTAGATGGAAAAATGTAAATACATCCGTACCAAATGCACGAGAGTATGAAAACATAACCAAGTATGTCCTCGGCTGTTGCGTGAATGTAAACGTGCTCATTTGTTGCATTGAACTAGCAAGTTTTATGTGGAGCCAAGTAGATCCCTTGAACAATTGTATATTGAATTTAATGTGTATTTTATAACTAAGAATTACCTTATGAACTTCCCAAATACCACGAGGCATTTCTTGAATAAATGTTTTTCCTTTCTATTTTTTTTCTGTTCTTTCTTTAGACTGTGTGCTGTTTAGTTTGGAGATAAAAGATATTCTACATGTGCTCAAACCTATTAACTCTTCTGCCAGTATCATCAGGTTTTGTGTAGAAAATAACTACTCTGTATTCGTGGAAATATACTAGGAACAGTATTTTGCTTTTGACATGGGTAGCCCACTGTCGCCTCTGTAAGCACACCTTAATATGGAACATTTCGAATGTACCCTAATACCTCTCTTTGATATCGAACCAGATTTTTAGGGCCGTTATGTTGACGATGTCTTTATGCTGTGGTCAAACAATTTAGATCTAGCCTGGTTCTTGTCTGTATTGAATAATTTAGCTACTACAATTAAACTTACTCGCAAATGGGTATATGAGTTAGATCGTGCCATCCTAGATTTATTAATTTCAACAGTTTCCAATTTTTCGTTTTCCAAAAACCAACTAATTAAGGCTTCAACTAAATGATTTCTCTTTCCAGTCACGTTGTGTAACAAACATTGGTCATTCTTTGTTCCTTCGAGCTCTTGGGATCTGAGATCCTTCTATTTAGAGGCATAGAACAATGGTTTAATCAACAACAGTAGTTATAGCCTGCGGTCTCAAGTAGTCAGTACAAAACCATCCAGTGACTCTACCCTGTCTGGTGATGCGTATGTGATCCTTGGAAGGATTGTGGTGGGTATGTGATCCTTGGAAGGATTGTGGTGGGTATGTGATCCTTGAAAGAACTGTGGTGGGTATGCGATCCTTGAAAGAACTGTGGTGGGTATGTGATCCTTGAAAGAACTGTGGTGGGTATGTGATCCTTGAAAGAAATGTGGTAAGTATGTGATCCTTGAAAGAACTGTGGTGGGTATGTGATCCTTGAAAGAACTGTGGTGGGTATGTGATCCTTGAAAGAACTGTGGTGAGTATGTGATCCTTGAAAGAACTGTGGTGGGTATGTGATCCTTGAAAGAACTGTGGTGGGTATGTGATCCTTGAAAGAACTGTGGTGAGTATGTGATCCTTGAAAGGACCGTAACTCTTGTTACGTAGGAGAGACTGATCGAACTCTCGAGATGCGCTTCTCTGGGCAAAAGAGAAACGTAAGGTTTGGTGCCAAAGTGAACAATGTTTAATAATGTTCAGGATAATAATCGCAATATTGATTGGTCATCAGCTAAATCAGCTTATAATTCAAATTTTATGTGAATCTTTCAATAGTTTAATTTACGTTATTTGAAAGACTGAAAAAGAACTTAAAAAATACTGTGTCAGGAGTTGATCAATTGATCCAACCACCAAAAACTCATTTTCTCGACCAATAAACAGGCTTTAAACAACATTCCACCACATAAGGCATATCGCACTTCTGTCCATGTGGCACGGGTATGTCTTGCCTTTACCCTTGTTACTTATTTTCAGTCGCTTTGACTGTGTCTTCGTACTTCAAGCCTTTAACTAATCTGTAATCTGCAATTAGCCGATGGGTTTCACTGCCTGATAAGGATAGCACATCACATTCAAACTTTTCACCTTCAGTGATATTCATTCTTCCACAGATTTTAGCTACCGTCTGATAAACTTTTTATTAGTTCTACTTCCTTGATCTGAGAACTTTACTTTGCTCAATTATCAACATATTCAGCCACTCTACTCATACCATAAACAATAGTATTCGGTGTTGTTGTAGTAGTTGCAGTAATAATACGGCCTCCATTCGGCCGAATGATTTGGCAACTGACAATAACGTCGGTTATTAAAGGCTTTGGGCTGTCTGTTCAGTCGTATTTTTGATTTTCTTTTGCTAATTTCCTATTCCTATTCTCCTTACCACGTATTTTTCCCCTAATTTGTGTTGTTTTCAGAATTTATTTGGCTTGATACGGCAATGAAAGTTGCACCAAATGGCTATTTTTTTGCTATTTGTTGAACATGTGGAAAAACTTGTTCGTGCTTGTGGATTTTATTTGCGTTATTAGAAGTAGATGATTGAATTTTCCTAAATTAAAATGAATATGCATGTAATATCAAACTAAATTAGGGTATTGTATTCAAACTGTTCGAATAATTTTAGATCGTTTACTACTGTTTACATTTTGAATGACCACGTTTACTATCAGCAACACGCGCTTGTCAGTAACTATTGGACTTGAAACATTTAAATAAATACTAAGAAATGTTTCCCAAAATATATTAGATAGTTTTTTGCAGGCAGGGTCTTTATTTTTTCTACTTTCATTCCGTTTATTGTCGTTGGATGAACTTGGTTAGTGAACCATTCTTTGTGAATATGCATTTGCAATGTTAGCGTGGCTACTCCCTCCGTAACCTTCGCGTGCTTTAAAAACATTATTACAGAAGTGCCAATATGATGTTGTATCAGTAAATGAAACAGTCATGTATATTAATCATTCCTTGACTGCAAAAGAATGAGAAAGACAAACTTAAATCCGCCAAACAACGCTCGGCAAGGGTCGGAGTAACGCCGGCAAGTTTGATCATCTGGCACAGCAAGTCAGTGTGCCATTGCCCATGATGGGTCAGCTTATGGGCGATTGGCGCTTGCATTTAAAGTAAAGAAGCAAATAATTTTTGCTCTGATATAAAATGTATAATTTTTCAATTAAATGCCTATTATATAATGAATTGCTAAACCATTAAGTTCCATTCAATTTATATTGAAAGTTGGACATTAAATGTTTTCTCCTTACAATTTATTGTTCTATTGGCTTCTGGAGATATTTCTAAATAGAAGAATAGTTTTACGAGGTAGGCATGACTACATATTACATACATAGACTTCATAGTACACTATAGCTGACAGTATTCTGAAATTCAAGAAAATCGCTCTACTCTCGGATGAATAGCTTCAATTGTGCAACGAATAGCCAGCTCTATTTTAGAACAGTTTTTCATGTTCTGCAGTCTTTAATACTCCCCCTTTTTAGCTTAAATTGATAGAAAACACCTAGTGAGTTGGAATAAACAGTTATCATCTGTCAGTGCTCATGGCAGAGGAGTACCGCACGGGTCGATTCATGGACCTTTGCTCTCCCTAGCCTACATTATTGGCATTGTAAGCAGTAGCACCAGGTTATTGTTTGTCCATTTTGCAGATGATATTACAGTGTGGTCGACCGGAAAAATATTAGCAATAGTATGGAAATATTAATAATAAATTGCTTTAGATTTCAAATGGTTCCCGTCTGTTTCACCATGTGATTATACATGAATAATTTTTAGATCCTTCATATACCAAATAATACCCACAAAATATGAGGGAATGCCATGGTGTCCGATTTGTACGGTCAAACAATTCTCCATTTCGTAAATCATCTATTTCAGTGCACCACCTTGCCGCGTGATATAACCAGGAATGATCTAGTTCCTATATTAAGGAAATTATCATCCCATATGACACTCGTTATCTATCCGTCGATTATAGTAAATTTCTACATCCTGTTTCGGAATCTGCAAAAGTTTTTGTTTGCCGTGAAGTATTGTAATCTTATGATTGCAAACAAGTGAAATAGGTTAAGCGAGAATAAGCTCTCCTAACGCGCAGTATTTCATGTTGCATGACCGTGTAGAGACCAGGGTAATTCAGATTAATTTTTTTGAGAATAAGTGTTATCCAGTAGGTCAATTTGATATTTTATGAGCTTAGATTCGTTATAATGGAAGTTAAAATCGAAAAATGTACCGAATTATATTGGAGCTTCTAGCTTATAGTAATTGTAGAAACTATTTCCTCTTTATAAATTCGTTCTTCCCCGATTGGTTCGGCCTTACGGAGTCATGGTAGAACCAGAAAGGGGAGTTGAACACCCATATCTCCCTCAGACACTAATTGTTTTCGCTCTTCACTATTTTTACTCTTCTCCCACCGGTGCAAAATACTTTATATTCATTAGCCTCTTTTCTTCCTGATCATTAACTCTCATTTCCTATTGCCTCTCTCTATCTTGTTTTGATCACTTTCCTAAAAGTCGTTTGTACAGCGGTTTAAAATGGTGTCCCCTCGGACTGCTGATGAATGACTATCAAGTTGAGTTCTTTTTTATGTAACCTATTCTAAAGCTTTCCACTTTTATTTCCATTTCAGTTGCTCTTATGCGTGAGATTTCATGCCTGTTTGGCGATCTCTGGCAAGAGAATTTATGTTTTTTCATGTACCCCACTAGACGTGCAAGAGTGCATATCCTCGCCACACTCATTTCTACTTTGAATCCCAGCGACTCTGTACAGAGGCAAGTCGAGCAAGATTGCTCTTTGTTGCTCTGTGAAAACTAATTCAAGTAAGCTGTCATGCACCTCAAACAACGTCTTATGAGAAAACGGGGTTTTGATTCACATTATCGGCGTTTCGTTTTCATAAACGATCTCATTTCAACAACGTTTGATCTCGATGAAGCAATTGCCTTTAGGGTTATACAAAAATGGGTTTAGCAAGTCCGAATAGAAAACATGTCAGAGAGTGTTTCTCTTTCTTCAGACGAATTAATAACGACGCAGTAGGTTGGAAGAAGGCAATTGTTTACCAAGTAAAAAACAAGGAATTCCCTCAAGAACTCTTCACAGGTTACAGTACTTGAGCCTGCTTTTGACTCTCCACACAAATAAAACATATTAGTAGATGATATTAAATTATTTGTACTGATGACTGCAGCAACATATTTATTTCTATTATTTCCCACTGGCCCTACGGGACGGTCGCTTCTCCACGATCCGCTATACTAACCGTGATGAGACAAGAGCGAGATCGCAAGTAGTTTACAGTGAAATCAAAAAACGGTGCACAAAATAAATAATTTTACAATTTTAATTTTTATAACATATTTTCGGTGAGTATTGGCACCATGACTTGCGCAAAATTATTTTATGAAGATTTAATTAATCTCTGGGCAAAACCTTGGCCCCGATAATGGCCTATACCTTCAAAATGATCTCCCTAATTTAATAGAGAAGTGGATAAAAAGTTAGTGCGATAGAAAAAAAAAACATGCTACTTAACCAAAAAAGGGTTGATTCGTTGAAATGTGTTTCACAATTTTATTTTTTTATGAAACGAATTTCCCATAGATTAATAAAACCGTCTTGAGATCGTTAGAATATTATTCATAACAGGCCATGTTTTGCTTCCTACTGAAAATGGCATCGCCCTATGATGTACTAGGCATCTTCATGCTGCACATCAATCAGCTCTCTGCACGTGCATCCGCTTCACTTTCCTAGCCATACAGTTACATACAGCCATACAGTGATAAATCGACTACGTCCTATATTTACCTCCTGCATCAAATAGTAAGCTTTCCAGGGGATGAAAACCCATAAAATTATAGAGGTCAACTGAGTTGCTATGTCAACCCTTGGCAAACATCTGACAGTATTTGACGACGATCTGTTGGCGTCAAGGTAACTCCAATTTTAGAAACGTTTTCACTGACTAAAATATCCCTCCTGGCAGTTCAACCCCTGATGCGCAGTTCAATCTCAGATACTTGACTCCCGTGTAAAGTGTTTGCGTCTCATGGAAGCCCAGTAAACATAGTAGCACTTAAACTTCTTGATAATACTAGGTAGCGCTCTCGCCTGGGATAAACACTTCGGAATTTAGTTTAAATGAAAAGGCGTCCTTTAATATCAGTGGGATATATTTGAGATCAAAAACAGCAAACGTGATGCCGATTGGCCATGCTCAAGTGGCTCGAGTGGTCACCAAACCTGCTTGAACGTAATGGGTTCGGCGAACGTGTTTCCAACCCACTGCTCAAGAAAAGGTGGGAAGATATCGTTTCACAAGATTTTCTTCAAATGTGTTTTATCGGTTGATTTTACAATATTATCACCTGCTTACGGATACAGATGCATGGTCGAATCCTCCAGAAAGGGGGGGGGGGCAGTGGCAAGAGGCATCCGTCACTTCTCTCATCAACTCACACACATACCTAGACTTAGCACTTTAGAACTAAAGGGTCGGGCCACACTTGGGGTCAGCAGTGAGGTCTCAGGTCAGTGCTAGCAGTATGGCCGACAGCTTCCTCTGGTTATCTTCTGTTGCGTCACAGTTGAGGGCCCCTTCTCCTTCCAAGTTCATCCTGCGGGAAAAAGCATTAGGGCCTCATAAAAACTCTTCCGTTCCAATTTTCCACACAAGCCTATCCATATTGCAGAAGGCAGTATTATGGGCCCTAACTGTTTTTTATTTTAATTGAATGATCGTCGTGAAGTTTTTTTAAACGTGCATCTGACCTATTTCATAACGCAACATAACGCAACATTCATAACGCAACATTATCTTATGAATGAAGTCACCATCACCATCCATCATCACGATGATTCCTGCAATCTATTGGCGTTTTTCGACAAAAGACATATAAATGCAAAGATTTTCGTATTTTTCTGAGAGTTAGTGTGGACCAAACCTTATATTTGATGCTCACTCCTTTGAAATTCGTAACAACGCTCTAAATCTTTTGGTTTAGAGTACAATTTCACTCCTGTGCACAAGACCATGTTCTACTAAAATCCTATTGCAGTCTAGTTTAGCCCTGTTTGATATAGTGTTATATTGTTAAGGGCGGCGCGGTACCGATAGAGTGGCGCAGTACTTGCAATGTTTCGTGGAAAGTGAAGCGTTGGAGAAAAAAAAATGTAGCAACAAACAGGGATTAGTTTGATGGGTGTCGTGAGTAAGTCTTGCTGGAACGTGCAGATAAAAAGGATAAAATTTAACAAGGCTAAAGCAAGCGTGGAGGAAGAGTGGGGCTTTGGGTGTCGTAGAGGGGGTGCAGATCAGAATTTTACACTGAGACAAGTTTAAGAGTAGTGTCTTGCTTAGGGCAAGGATGTGTTCTGTCTTCATGGATCTGTAGAAGGCCTACGATAGGGTGACAGGGAGGCGTTGTGGAGGGTGTTGCGTTGGCATGAAGTAGGCGGGAATTCGTTGAATGTGGTCCAGAGTTTGTTCTTTGGCAGCAGAGCCTGCATCTGAGTAGGGTGCTGGGTTGTTGATTCACATGTTTCTGAATTTTTCCAAATGTTTTCGGTCATGCATTCTTATATCTTAGTCATTTTCTCCCGTTCCGGTTTAAAATTCGATCTCGATCAACATTATCCCTTTCATTTATGTAGCCACCTGAACTTTCTTCGTACATGTAATGTCAATGTTTGTTTCAGTGCTGACGGACATCATACTCATATTATTAGATATATTGTATAATGTTCTACCTGTTTTGAAATGACCTCGCAACGAAAGTAGTATCTGATCATCAATCCACAAGTTGCTAATGTAATGCATATGTTCCATTGTTGTGTTTGATTTCTTGTCTCTGAATACACAGATAGGGTGTCGAAATGGTGAGCCATTGGTCCATCATTGAAAGCCACGAGCAGGCTGCTGCTCAAAGACACAACTTTTTTTATACAATATGGGCACAAAGGCCCCTGGATGATACCTCCACCATTTATTTCCTAAGGCACCAAAAGGTAGGGAGACCCCTGGCCCCAATACTTGCCAGAAGTTGTTGCATCCAATCATACTACTACCGCCTCCAGCCCTGCTGGAGTAACGACCTACCCCCTCTACCTTAACAAAGGTCCAATCTATATCTCCACGAGTTGATAGACTTACAAGCTAACTGTGCACTTGAAGCGTTGCCACGTTGCACAGACAGTCCCAGCCTCTGCTTCAGCCAGAACGTTTCGCGCGGGTCCCCGGAGGCAGCAGATAACCGCCGGCCGATGACGTGGATCAGAAGGCTGCTGGACTAGCCGATGACGCCGGTTGCCTCAATAGCCAAGGGTTCGAAAAAGTAACGGTCACGATGAGATTGAAGAAACGAAGGGTGCGATTCTTTCACTGTATCGCAGACAGAGACAAAATTGTGCCGATATGTTGATGAGTGCGACAGCGGCAAATCTGTGCTAGCTGAACAAGACCTTCTACTGTACGCACCACAAACTGTAGTCATCAAAAGGTCTACTTTAGCCGTCGGAAGTTTCTCCAATAAACAGGGTCGTTGTCCGACCAATTTCCGCAGTCATTTCAAGCCCTGATGGGGAAATCATTTCTTATTTAGAAAGCAGCTCTGCGTTAGTTTATGAAGAACTCAGAAGTGAGTAACGCTTAACGTTACAAAATGTGACGATTGAGTGTGGAAACATGTCGACGAAGGGGCTCATTAATTAAAACAACACGGTCGCATTGTTGAAATTATTTCCATCATATTTGAAAAGCTAGTGAGGCGTTTCACAGAACTTTACAGTATATTTGAGTAATCGCTTAACATGTTTTACATATATAATAAAATGTCCCGATGCTAATTATTATTACGAGTGATATGTATAATAAAAGGAAGAGATAATGATCATAACAAGTGCATGTTATTCCAGGTGTGGATTACCCCCCATTTGCTCCGTACTCACCCCACGCTGGTTCCCCGTTCAGTACACAAACTCAACTAGGTTCTAATCCACCAGCGCAATTAAGATCGCCTCCAACTGGCTCCTCTCACTCGACACTCACAGCAAACTCGCTCGTCATTTGCCCAATTGATAGACTACATTAGCTGATACTAGACATACACTCCCAAACTCACCTTACACTCGTCCCAGACTCGCCCCTTACGCACCCCACATTCACCTCACAACACTCGCTTTCCCCACGCCCCCACACTCTCCTCATACTCACCCACACTTGCATCCTGTTCCACTCACACACATCTTATGAGTCCCAAATTCACACCACGCTCACAACACACGCTGTTTATACCTGACTCAACACCCACCTCACACCTGTTGCACGATTGCCAAGCACTGGTCACACCTTCGCCCAACATTCACCTCACACTGAATTGCATTATGCACATATTACCTTTGCCGCTCACTTACCCGACACTCAGCCAAGTTTGTCACACATTACCAGTGTTGCAACCCACCCTACACTCAGCCACGTTTGTCACACATTACTAGTGTTGCAACCCACCCTACACTCAGCCACGTTTGTCACACATTACTAGTGTTGCAGCCCACCCTACACTCAGGCACGTTTGTCACACATTACTAGTGTTGCAACCCACCCTACACTCAGCCACGTTTGTCGCACATTAATAGTGTGGCAACCCACCCTACACTCAGGCACGTTGGTCACACATTAATAGTGTTGCAGCCCACCCTACACTCAGGCACGTTTGTCACACATTACTAGTGTTGCAGCCCACCTTACACTCAGGCACGTTTGTCACACATTACTAGTGTTGCAACTCACCCAACACTCAGCCACGTTTGTCACACATTACTAGTGTTGCAACCCACCCTGCACTCAGGCACGTTTGTCACACATTACTAGTGTTGCAACCCACCCTGCACTCAGGCACGTTGGTCACACATTACTAGTGTTGCAGCCCACCCTACACTCAGGCACGTTTGTCACACATTACTAGTGTTGCAACCCACCCTACACTCACCCACGTTTGTCACACATTACTAGTGTTGCAACCCACCCTACACTCAGGCACGTTTGTCACACATTACTAGTGTTGCAACCCACCCTACACTCAGCCACGTTTGTCA
>SDVV010024598.1:0-12560 GCA_016164225.1 Gammarus roeselii
TCTAATTATAAACGGTTTATTTTATTTATTTTGTATTCTAATCAAATATGTCCGGTGGCCGATTCTTTCTACACAAAAATACATCAGTGCCCTTCAATTTATATATCCCTTAAACTACATGTCAGGGTATAGTTAACATTGTGAGTTTGGCTGATTTACACACTTTTGTGTATGGAAGAATTAGGATTCGATGCTTACAAAAAATTAAACAGAGAGTGTGTTGATACATTGGCCTTTATTTTTCATATTAAGTGGCACATTCTAATCATGGTTGTAAATATCGTAATCCCACTGTTCAATATTTGAAGTTCAGTGTTGTTAAACTGAATCAAATTTTAATAGTTCGTGTAGTGAGATTCAACAACAAACTCGTTTGATATGCTAAAATCGTCTAAGTGCTTCACGGAATTGCTCTCCGTACACTGCGTTGGTAAGCAGGGCACGCGGTCGGTGGAGTTGTTGTCCGACGTGCTCCTTTATGATGCATTATTGGCCCGGTCAGTCCTGACTTAATAAGCCCCGTACTCTGACAAGGTGAACATAATTAATAAAGTGTTTCGACCTTCGACCTGATGTTGCAGAGTGACGTTCAATTAATATCACATGTGTTGTGATCATATCATGACGTAATGGTGACGAAATGATATACTCCCTGATAGTCGCACATGGTTATTGGTGGGTCGAACAACTTAAAGAAATGATGGGGCATCAACTTTCTTTATTTCCTTGTTTGCTAAGAAATTCTCGCATATCAGAAGGTTATATTCAGTCGAAACTGAGAATAGGGTACAGCCTATGTTGATGCATTTGAGATGACGTCACAGATCACGGATCAGCTGCTGCTAGGATTATGAACTGGCTTCGTAGGCCAGACACAGCAATAATTATCAAGAGGCAATGAGCGTTCCCGCTTCCCGTCAGAGAATGGAAGAGCAGCCATTTAAAAAATTTGCCGCATCTCAAACGTATCCACCGGGTCAATTGAATACCTCAGCCAAAAACGTAGAATTTCCCGCCGCTTATAGACTGTTGTTCTTCAGCTGGGATATTTGATCCCAGCTGAATAGCATAAAAAAATGTGAAAGATTGAACATGAGGTAGAGCCAGAACAAAGCCAACGTATTGTAAGTGTAACTGTTAACATTCACTTTCCCATGTATGACTGGCATAAATGATTTTAATCTCTTGTATAATCAAAATCTTATTTAAATTATAATCATTTGAATATTATTCATCCAAAGTTAAGTTAAAATAGAGAAAATAATTCTTTGGGAACGAAGATCTTATTTATTTACAGAAGAAGCCAAACTTTGTAAATAACTCGATCGATGGAATGATCCCACATGTGATGTTTTAATAATGAATATTACTAGAGCTGTGAATATCTACTAGTACCTGTATATATGTCCGTAGAGTCAATATGAGTATGAAAATTAACACACCAAGTGTCTGAATCATTAATCGTCTCATGTTGGAAAATCATCACTCGTGACTTCATATTTGACAATGTAACATAAAGTCAGTTGTTTCAAAATAATGAGAATAAAAGATGAAGTTACGCGACACTTTGTTGGGACACTACTGTAGTTACGCGACAGTTCGTTGGAACACTACTGTAGTTACGCGACACGTCGTTGGGACACTACTGTAGTTACGCGACAGTTCGTTGGAACACTACTGTAGTTACGCGACACGTCGTTGGGACACTACTGTAGTAACGCGACCCGTCGTTGGGACACTACTGAAGTTACGCGACACGTCGCTGGTACACTTCTGTAGTTACGCGACACGTCGTAGGGATACTACTGTAGTTACGCGACACATCGTTGGGACACTACTGTAGTTACGCGACACGTTGTTGGGACACTACTGTAGTTACGTCACACGTCGTTGGGACACTACTGTATCTGAAATTATTATTTTCATCAGATGAATTTATTTAAAAGAACGGTTGTCTGATCTAGAATAACTTCATCTGAAAATGTTTTTCGTCAGCTGCTGAAGATCAAATGGGCTCTATGAATTAAATACCTCCATCGACAGACCAATGCCCAAACCGTATTTGTTGGTTTGCAATTGAACAATTGAACAATTGAACTGTTCAAAATGCCCGGAACACAAGTTGCACTGCGCCAGGCTTAAATCACGAGGGCCGAGCAACACAAATTCATACACTGTTAGCAGGCATTTCTTCAGCATGATCTAGCCGAAAGAAAGTGCCCAAATTGGCTTTGCGCTCTGAGGTCCAGTATTGTGACAAGGGCCGTGTTTGATACGTGCTTTCCAGAACCTGCATTCAGGAAAGGCAAGTGATGGCCTTGAACTCAGGAGACCTGTATTTAGACAGGGCTTGTGTTTGCCTTTGTCTCTGCGAATATGTTTTTTCCTCAAACAGGGCTTGTGTTTTATTCGTGCTGTGAACACCTGCATATAAACAGGGCTCGTATTAGTTCACGCTTGGAAGACCTATCTCAAGACATCCAGACGGGCCGTGTTTGCCTCGTGGTCTGAGAACCTGTATCTTTGAAGGGCCACTGTTACTCCGTGCTCTGAGAACCGGTAACCCCACAGGTCACGTGGTTATCATGTACTTTGATGAGCTATATTCAAACAAGACCTATTTTGCTTCGTACTTTGGAGGACCTTTATTCAAGCAGGGCTCGGGCCTTGCCGTTAGAGCTTGTGTCTGCCTCATGTTCTAAGGAACCACATTCAGACAGGACCAGTGAAAGCCTCGTAGAGTAAGTACTTGTATCCAGACAAGGCCTATGTTTGCCTCGTGCTCTGAGGACCTGTATCCAGACAGTGCCCATGTTTTCATCGCGCAATACCATCTACATCTAGTCTTGCCTGCAGCTATGAGGACCTTCTCCTTCAGTGACAACAAACTCTCCAATGAATGTGATTCAAATCCCAGGTCTCTCAAGGCGATGCCCGAGAATTGAATATCCGTTTTGTTTGGTACACCAAATTTCTTACCGGTCGAGGTTGTCTTTTCCAATTACAGATTCAAAGCCAGGCAGATAAATTTTACAGCTAACCAGAAATCCTCTCGAAGCGGATACAGAAGCTGCTTGCATTTTTCCCTTTCCAGTAATGCAAGATCGTTGTACCCAAAAGAGGTTCAGAAAATGCGGCCGCAAAGGCTCTGACTTTTTAAAACAATCGCTTGAGAAGGAGTTTATCGGCTAAGTCGGGCCGATTTCCAGTATTGCAGTAGAGAAGCGATTGACATTGAACTCCTCCACCCCCACCTCTTATCCTTTCCCCCACGAGCCCCAGCTGGAAGGCCGTGCTCGATGGATTTCCGGTAATGTTTCAATTGAGCGAAGCATGTCCTCTTTGAAAATGACTGCCCAAGAAAAGGTGGCCTGCGAAGGCCAAATTGGTCTTCCTGGATTGCGCTCCCGAATATTTCGTTTCGTGGTCCGCAACGAAGTACGTAACATATTTAACAGGCTATGCTTTTTTCAAGTATGTTTTATTTATGCTCGTGATATATCGTGCTACAGCATTTAATTTTTTTTTGCTGTTCTACATACGTTTTCTTTCTATGAGCATCGGGAAGAAAATCTAGATACTCTGATCTTATGATCCTCAGCAAAGCTTCAGATGGCATGAATCATGAAATCTCGTAAACAAATAAAAGCTACGAAAAGTTGACTCTGTTTACAAAATTGGGCAAATAGACACTTCTCGAGTTAGAATTAGAAAAAAAATCGCAATCTGTACACTTTAGATGTAGAGGGTACCCCAAGGGTCGTTCCTTGGATTTTCGCTCTTCCTTATATACAACAATGACTTTCATAAACTAGTTATAAGAACCCTATTCATTGCGTGAGTTATTAGAACCATATCCAATGCGCAGGTTATTAGAATCATATCCAATGCTCGAGGTATTAAAACCCTATACAATTCGCAGGTTATTAGAAACCCATTCAATTCGGGAGTTATTAGAACCCAATCCAATGCGCAGACTAACAGAAACCTATCCAATTCGTGAGTTATTAGAACCCTATTCAATGCGCGAGTTATTAGAACCTTATTCAATGCGCGAGTTATTAAAACCCTATTCAATGCGGGAGTTATTAGAACCCTCTCCAATGCGTGATGCATTAGAACCTAATCCAATGCGCGAGAACATAGAACCACATTCCTTTCGCGAGTTATTAGAGCCCAATCCAATTCTTGAGTTATTAGAACCCTGATCCATGCGGAGTTATTCGAACCCTATCCATGACCTGACCACACTCTACCTCTCTCATGTCAATTGAATAAGCCCCCTCTGTGCCTTATCATTAACTTTTCATCGGCAATGTTCGTAAACAAATTTATGAATGAATCAACTTACAATGGTCACCAGTTCATAACCTTTGTACAATACGGATCACCATGACTCGCCAACACAAGCCCATGATCACCATGGCTCGCCAACACAAGCCCTTGATCACCATGGCTCGCCAACCTAAGCCCATGATCACCATGGCTCGCCAACACAAGCCCATGATTACCATGGCTCGCCAACCTAAGCCCATGATCACCATGGCTCGCCAACACAAGCCCATGATTATTGGAACACAAATCTGTTGAAACATGAAATTGGGTATTAGCAGATTAATCAACCAGCAATAATATTGTTGTTTCGAAACTTAGAGTTTAAAGCAAAATTGTACCTGTAAAGTTGTGTGTGTAGAAATTCTTCAACAGTAAATAAGCTAATTTAAACATCTTACTCCATTTTTTTAGAACTTCAAACGTGAACAGAACGTACGTAAACTTTCCAATCGAACCGCATTTGCTACACCCATCTAAAATTGTCGGCCCCATTCTTAAAGTGTGAAACATTTGTAACATTTCATATGCACTTCATGTTATCCATTCAGATCATAATTTTTGAATATTGTGAGAAACATTACGGGATTAAATATATTGTACATGCACATGTTGTGAGTTCTCTACATTCACCTTATTTTTAATGAACCATGTAAACAGTACAAAAACAGGTTTAAAAAATGTAGTTGACCTTCAACTATTTTCCAGAGATTGATTTTTCTATACAATGTTTTATAGCGATGTGGCCAATTGTACTGTCATAAACGTTAGGAACAAATTATCGTCAAACAATGCTAACAAATTATCGTCAAAAAAATCTAACAAATAATCGTCAAAAAATGCTGCCAAATTATCGTAAAAAATGCTAACAAATTATCGTCAGAAAATGCTAACAAATTATCGTCAAAAAATTCTAACAAATTATCGTAAAAAAAAAATAACAAATTATCGTAAGAAAAAATCGTTCATATAATGCGGTGGAAGTACGGTTTTTCCATGGACAACCGCTAGTAATTTTCCAACGACATCGTGTAGAAGAGGAAAGTCGTGTACTTTCGACAGCAATGACGGAGCTCGCCGGTGTATTAAAATGAACATTTCTACAGCCTAACAAGTCTATAATCGCTCGTGCTGCAGACTCTGACCTATGTTCTCGGGCATCGGGCCACCGAGCGATGATACAAGTTTGTGATCATTTGACTCATTTTTATGCACAAATGTTCAATTATGTATAAGTTATTCATACATGCACTATATTTCCTTTGGTTCGAGGAGTTCTGACGAGATACTCGAACAGCTCTATTCTGCAAGCCGGTTACCTACGTTTGATTTTTTTTACCGTTTTCAGTAGCTGTAGTTTTTTAACAATATTGATGCTACTAGCGAGAGTTTCAAATAGATAAAAGGACATAATATTTGCTCAAGATATTAGTATCATATCTGATTGCCATATACAAATTAAAGTTTCTCGTTTGCTTGTTTGTTTCAGTATTTTTGTTTCCCACGAGGGTTGTTCACTAATAGCAGCCATTACACAATGTGGACTGTTTCATGCTTAGTAGTTCGCCAGCTCCGATGAGCAATTGGGTTCCCTACATTTTCATCGAACATATTTCGTGAACAGTTTTTGCAGCAACACACTTTCGAATCGTGCTGCAGATTAAAACAAAAATACATCAAATTCAAATGTTTTAGGTGAAACGGTCGATGATAAAAAACCGCGTTGTTTGAGATCAAAGGAAAATGGAAACATACGTTGAACAGCGAGCTTCAACTAAAAACGAAACGACAACCCCACCCCCCCCCTCCCACAAAAAAAAACGATCGATGGTAGATATGTTCGCTGTTATTTTTAACAGTGTAGTATATAAATGTTTGTTTATACACTAACCTTAGTTACAAGGTAATTTTAAGAATAAGTAAATAGTATATGCAGTCTTCAGAGCAGCTCATGTTGATGGAACCATGGTAGGTAGCATCTGTGCTCGGTGATATTGCTGTATCTTTGTCAACCGGTAATCAAACACGGTAAAACTATTATTCTTCAATTTCTCAGCATTCGTACAATATTTGTTTAGGAAGAGGTTTCCTCTAACTCTGCGTATTTAATACCTTTTTGAGCTCATCATTGGTTTGTAAATTGTAATTGTGATGTATACAGTTTGTTCTTCTACAAAAAAGTCATAATAATTCGAGAGTGGCATTTAAAGTGCTATTCTCGTGGATAAAAAATATGAGCGGCAGAGCGTTGTTCAGAGAGATGAAATAGTTTTGTCTTTCATCAACAATCTCAAATCCATCAATCAGTGACGCCTTACGAAGTCGGCCACCAATTTCCTCTCAGGAGTCTGATCTGAAACCATGAAACACATCGTATTGACACTTCATCCATATCTTCAGTGTAATTTAGGAGCCCTTTAAAGCACTTCAATGATATTTAGCGGATCAAAACTTATTACGGTGGAAGCTCTCCACTTATGCAAAAAAATATATTTAAAAAAAAGAAATTCACAGATGAAATAGAAAGGCTTAAATTATTCTTAAAATAAACTGAAAAAATGTTCGCCTAATTTTGAAAGAAAGATAGTAAGGCCTTCTTCTTGTTCTTCTTTCGTTTCGTAAGCTAAAACTGTTAACAATCGATCAAATTTCCGTTTCTACCGCAGTAGTCAAACAAAGGGTCAAAAAGTGTCCGTCTGTTGGCTCAAACTGCCCAACAAGTGCTTCCCATGCAATGTTTCGTCCTAACGGCGGCTTCTTGTAGCTTACTTTCAGCGAACACATTTTTTCGCCTCGCACAACGTTCGTTTTCCTTCATACGATTTTGTCGGCGACAAAAAAAGTTTCTAGATAGAGGAGTCTTTGAAGGGAGGTCTGTTCTACCGTTGAGTGTAAATAAATGAAAGGGTCTTAGTTGCCTAAAGCTGTTTTTGTTAAAGGTAAATTATTGATTCCCGCAGCAGTAAAAAACGATTCAAACAGTTTACTAATAAACTTTTTTGATGACATGTTGAAAATGGTTTCTGGTCCTTTCCAATCAATTACTGGTCAAGCATATCCTTTTCAGCATATTATTATCGTTCTTTGCAGCCAATAGCTCAACTAAATATGTCATTGACGAGCTATGTTTGTATGGTCAAATCCAGTATCTCTGTACATACCTGATCATCAAATATTGTATGAAGTCGTATACTGTATTCATTGTAGGTACAATGAAGCTGCTGTTTTTCTTTATTGTGCGGTGAGTGGCACTGGAGTAAGCCTTGCACAGAATGTGGGACGTGAGCACCCAACCTGCTGCAGTGGATCCTATCACTGCAGCCTCGCATGCTACCACTCCGCCAATACGGAGACTACAGCGGCGATAGGTATGACCGTCGGGCGACATTAATTATATAATATTATATTGATATTCAAGTTCTATGACATAACTCTTTGGCCTCGTTTGAGACATAATGACTATGCACCTTGAAATGACTCATACTAAATAAGTGAAGGAATCGACACACTTACAATGCTCAACCTTTAGCGTGACTCATGTGAAACAAATACTTCAAAGAAACCCTTGACTTCATCCGCCCGAAGCCCTCAATCTATCACCCGCCCGTCTCAATAGGAAAAAGAAAAATTCACTGACATTGGTGTATAGTCAGCGTCGTAAGAAACCACCCAAACGGAAATTAATCTACGAAGTGATGTACCAAGAAAATATATCATTTTACCCCATTACTGTGATCGGGTGGTGAGAAGGACGACAAATACTCCCCTTTAGATTCAGTGTCTGGGGTGGACAGAATGTGAAGGGGAGGAGAGGGACTTTGCCTCGTACAGGACATCGTGTATTAGCTCCTTGATGCGGTTAGTGGCGTTAAGCTGCAGGGCCAGGCATGTAAGAGTCTGCAAGAGGGATGAGAGAAAACCTAGAAATGGTTCCAACGCTTTGAATGAGATAAAGATTTCTAGAATGCGTGAAATTATTCACAGTTTCGATTAAGTGTCGTACGGCACATGACAATCTTTTAATATCAGATATTATTTTTTTGTCTAAATGTATTGACTAAGATCCCTAAAATGTCAGTCAAACCAAGGAGGGAGGTCACGGCGAAACCGACTTATAAAAATATTATTATCATCGCGAACCATCGGGATAGACCGGCCAGACGACCTACGTACTATCAAATAATATATGCCTAAGAAGAGGGTTTGACATACAAATCAGATTGTTAGGAACTCATTTCGTGTTTAAAGCAAGATTTTGTAGATGACTTCCTTGTGCAGCCTAGTACGACAGCCTGGACGCTACGCCTACTCTCAGATTGATGCTGCCGACCAATCCACCCTGCCTATCAATCTACCCTTCCGACAAATCTGCTCTGCCGACCAATCTACCCTGCCGGAAAATGTCCGCCTGGCCTATCTACCCTGCCGAAAAATGTCCGCCTGGTCGAAAACGCATGGCAAATCCAAACTCGAGTTTGAATGTCGTTGTTTTAATTCATGGTATTGATGTCAAGACAGCTTTTATTGAGATGTTTTTTTCGATTGGTCAATGGCGTGCTGTAGGCTTTCGTGTTAGGTGTTCATAACCGGTCTAAGCTCAGTCATCAAACAGTTGCAATGACCAAACCACCACGCGCCACGGAGGTCACCGCAAAGAGGTACGGAGCAACAAACACTCAATGCGCTTAAACAGACAAAACCTCGCAGTGTGGAGGTCGTGTGGCCGGGTGTGGAGGTCGTGCGGCCGGAACCGCTTATTTGCAAGGCAAATATGAGTTTTCATTCTAGTCTATAAACATTAAATTGAAAGATTATTCAATATCAACAAAAAGTTATCATTTTAATGCCATTTTGTCGCAATTTTTCTCTGGGGCTCTTGTGACCTACCCTATGCGCTGATAAGGTCAACAGCTCAAGCAAATAAACATGATTAAAACATTTGAGATGTTCATACAGGATGGGAATTTTTGCAACGAGAAGAATACTCAACTTAAATTATTATTTAATCTCTTTTAACTTATTGTTGATACAAAAAAATGTCTTATGTTACTTCACAACTCAATTTTTTGACGCTACATTTTTCGAGGAATAATTTTGTGTCCAGCTCAATTTTCTGACATTACCAAGCGGCCTTGTAGCCGGGGCTTTAGAATCTTGCTACCGTATCCACCGCGTGTCGTAGAAGGCGACTAAAGGGGCGCCCCGTAGCCGGGAGTAGAATCGTGCAACCGCAACCCCCAGCGTGTCGTAAAAGGCGACTAAACGGGGCGGAGTGAATGGGCTAAGAATCACGTTCTGTGTAAAACCTTTCCTCGAAGACGGCAAGACAAGCGGGGGGAGGAGAGGCACGCGCCTCTCCGAACCCTATTGTTATGGTCGCTGAATGTGCGTGGCTGTAGTACGAATGATGTAAAGAGGAGGGAGATTGGTGAGATGTTTGTAAGGGGGTTGTTTAATGTGTTGGCGCTGAGTGAGACGAAGTTGAAAGGTAAGGGCGAATGTGAGCTTGGTGTGCTAAGTGGAAGAAAGTCTGGTGTGGAGGAAGATAGAGCACGAGAAGGTGTGGTCTTGATATTGAGTGATCGGTTGGCTAGTAGCGCTACCGAATGGAAGGAGGTGTCCTTAAGATTGATGTGGGTGAAAGGTAAGTTAGGCGTAGAAAGATGGACATTTGTGAGTGCTTACGGACCTGGCAGCGAGAGAAGTGAAGAGGAGAAGGAGCAATTCTGGACTGACCTGAGTGAGAGTATTGAAAGTTTTGGAGGTCATTTCAATGTAGTTGTACTGGGTGACCTTAATGCGAGAGTTGGAGATGTAGTGGTGGAGAATGTGATAGGAAGGTATAGTGTACCCGGTAGAAATACCAGTGGAGAAAACCTGATAGGTGTGTGTATGGAGCAGGAGTTGGTGGTCGGGAACAGTTTGTTCAAGAAGCGAGATATTCACATGTACACACGGGTAAGGATGGCCCATGGTGCAATGGTGGAGAGAGCACTGATGGATTTTGTGCTGATATCGAGGAGAGTGGTGGGGAGGCTGTTGGATGTGCGAGTGTTGGAGAGGGGAGGGTGGAGGAGTGTCTGACCGTCTGTTGGTGGAAGGTAGATGAAGAGTGGAGCAGGAGTAGAAGGGCAACAAACGAGTTAGAGGAGGGAGAGAGGTAGTGAAAGTGAGTGGACTGAATGTGAAAATTAGAACCGAGGAGTTCCAGCAGGCGTTGAAGGAAGAATATGACAACGTGAGAGGAGAGGACCTGAGAGATGTGGAGGAAGAATAGGAGACGTTAAGGGATGCGTTGCTGAGATGTGCAAAGAAGCTGTGTGGTGCGCGCCGTGTGGGAGGGTGCAGGAGGAAAGGCTGCGAATGCTGGAACGAGGAGGTCAAACTGGCGGTGGCACGGAAAAGAGGAGTGTTTGAGGAGTGGTTGCAGGTGAAGTCGAGGTGGTTCATGAAAGATACAAAGAGAGGAGAAACGAGATGAAGCGGGTGGTGAGGAGAGCCAAAAGGGACGCTGATGCCAGGTGGGGCAGACGGTTGTGCCAGAATTTTGAGGAGAACAAAAAGATGTTCTGGAAAGAGGTAAAGAGGGTGAGAAAGGGAGAGACAGGAAAGGAGGAAATAGTGAAAGATAAAAACAGCCAGTTGTTGTTGGAAACTGGTGATGTACGGAAGAGGTGGGCCGAGTATTTTGATGAATTGTTGAATGTCGAGGATGACAGAGAGGCTGACATTGTTGCTGTGGGTGGTGGTGCTTGGATGCCAATTTTGGGAGAAATACTTGTTGCGGGCATTACCAGGGAAGAGGAGCAGGAGGCGGTGGACGTGATGAAAGCAGGGATGGCGTTGCGACCGAGTGCCTGGAGAAGGGTGGAGTAACGATTGCCGAATATTTGATGAGGTTACTGAACTTTTGTTTTGTCGCGGGCGTGGTACCGATTGAGTGGTGCAGTGGCTGCATTGTTTCGCTATATAAGGGCAAAGGAGATATAAATGAATGCTGCAACTCGAGAGGTATCAGCCTGTTATGTGTGGTTGGTAAGTTGTACAGAAGAGTGATGATCAAAAGGATTAGAGACTGTACGGACTGCGCAATTGGGGAGGAACAGTGTGGCTTTAGGAGTGGTAGAGGGTGTACCGATCAGATTTTTCAGTGAAACAGGTCTGTGAGAAGTACCTTGCCAAAGGAAAGCCTTCATGGATCTGTAAAAGGCATACGACAGGATTGACAAGAAAGCGCTGTGGAGGGTGTTGCTTTTGTATGGAGAGTGCGGACATTTGTTGAAAGCGGTGCAGAGTTTCTATGCTGACAGCCGAGCATGTGTCAGAGTGGGAAGCGAGTGGAGTGATTGGTTCACAGTGAAAGTGGGACTGAGGCAAGGCTGCGTAATGTCTCTCTGGCTGATCAGCCTCTATATGGATGGAGTGGTCAGGGAAGTGAACGCGAGTGTGCTGGGTCTTGGCTTAGAACTGTTGGAAGCGAATGGGCGGAGTTGGCAGTTGAAACAGTTGCTATTTGCTGATGATACGGCCCTGGTTGCGGATTCGGAGGAGAAGCTATGTAGGCTAGTGTCTGAGTTTGGTAGAATGTGTGAGAGGAAGAAGCTTCGAGTGAACGTCGGTAAGAGTAAAGTAATGAGACGCTCGAGGAATGTCGATGCGAATGAAATTAGTGTCACCCTAAATGGAGAGCTCATGGAGGAAGATCAGTGTTTTAAGTATCTGGGCTCCCATGTGGAGATAACTGAACTAGTGGAAACTGAAGTGAAGGCGCGAGTGAAGGAGGAATGTAAAGTGTTGGGTGCACTAAAGAGTGTAATAAGATGTAGGACGTTGGGGATGGAAGCAAAGAGAGGGCTGTATGAGGGTGTTGTTGTCCCTACTGTGCTCTACGCAGCTGAGGCTTGGGGAGTGAGAGCAGAGGAGAGAAGAAGGTTGAATGCATTCAAGATGAAATGTTTTAGGAGCATGGCTGGAGTAAAGCTGAGAGACCGGATCACCAACGAAGTGGTTTGAAACAGGGATGGCGAAGAAGTAGGAGGACAGCGTGGATTCGCGTGTTCTGGGATGGTTCGGGCACATGGAGAGGATGGATGACGGGAGATTGGTGAAAAGGGTGATGAATGCTGAGGTGAGTGGTCGCAGGCCTAGAGGTAGACCGAAGTTTGGGTGGATGGATGGTGTGAAGCAGGCGTTGGGAAGGAGAGACATGAATGTGGAGGTGGCGAGAG
>SDVV010024599.1:0-12560 GCA_016164225.1 Gammarus roeselii
TGAAGAGTAGAAGGGTCCGAAAGGAAATAGGGTGTTCACCCCCCCGGTTGGATCGTGACCCCGTGCGACCCGTGAACCAGTAGCTTTAGGGGGGGAAGGGCAAGACTAGGCTCACCAGTTTCACAAAGAAAACTGACAATAGGGGAGGAGCGGAAAGCTCCGATACAGGCGCGAAGGGCGGCATCACGGACTGGTTTCAATGATTTGAAAATATTTGGTTGTGAGGAGCCAGAGACAACGCTCCCATAGTCCAGTTTAGACCAGATGATGGCGCGGTAAAGGCATCATGATGTTGTTCTGTCTGCACCCCAGGTTTGTTTCTGGTCGAATATTAGTCCTGGAAAGCGAACTGTAGGTAGGAAAGAGATCAATTCTCCATTGAGTTTGAGGTTTGGTTCCGTGTATGTGCAGGACCAATGGGTATGAAATGCACAAATTTTGCTTTCCGAGATTGTAAAGCCTCGAGATTCTTTCCAAGCAATAACTTGAGAAATTGCACTCTGCAATTGGCGTTGGGACACAGTTGACGCTTCTGCGTAGCTATATGATGAAGTCGTCACTTCATAGCGAACCATTCACGGAGATGGGATCACCCCCGTGATCCAATTCATAGCAATCGCGAATAGAGTACAAGAAAAGACGCTACCCTGGGGTAACCCGTCATCTTCAGTATGAATGTTTGAAAAGTGATTGCCGATTTTGGCCCGGAAGACTCCGTTGGAGGAAGTTCAGAATTAAAAATGCCAAGTGACACTGGTCACATCTGATTGATCTCTTGGAGGAAGCGATAACGCCAGGTTGAATCGTAGGCCTTCTGAAGATCAAACAAAACACAGACACTTGGTTGCTTACAGTCCGAAGCCCATTGGATGTCAGTCATTACGCGGAATAATGCATCCTGGGCTGATATCATCTTTCTAAATCCGAATTGTAATGGGGAGAATAATGAGTTAGCTTCAAGGTGCCGGGTCAGTTGGGCATTCACTATCTTCTCCAGAACCTTCGCTACACAAGAGGTAAGGGCTATAGGGCGGTAGCTGGGCAATTCAACAGTAGGCTAGCCAGATTTTGGGAATGACAGAACCACTGCTTCCCTCCACCAATCACGAATTAAGTGAGTAGACCAGCCTGGGTTGTAAATAAGACATAAATAAGAGTGCAGAAGAATACAGGTTGCGGAGCATCGCGGATGAAAAGAAATCCTCACCGGGAGCAGTGGGGTTGGAAGCGCAAATTGCACCAAGGATTTCGCGTACCATAACTGGGCCTTCATGGATCTGAAGAAGACATAGAATAGGATTGACAGGAAAGCGCTGTGGAGGGTGTTGCGTTTGTATGGAATGGGATCACATCTGTTGAAAGTGGGACTGACACAAGGCTACGTGATGTCTCCCTGTCTGTTTAACCTCTACATGGATGGAGTGGTCAGGGAGGTAAACGCGAGTGTGCTGGGTCGTGGCTTGGAACTGTTAGAAGCGAATGGGCGGAGTTGGCAGTTGAGCCAGTTGCTATTTGCAGATGATACGGCCCTGGTTGCGGATTCGGAGGAGAAGCTATGTAGGCTAGTGTCTGAGTTTGGTAGAGTTTGTGAGAAGAGGAAGCTTCGAGTAAACGTGGGTAAAAGTAAAGTAATGAGATGCTCAAGGACTGTCGATGCGAGTAAAATTAGTGCCCCCCTAAATAGAGCGAGAGGAGTGAAGAGGAGAGGGAGCAATTCTGGACTGACTTGAGTGAGTGCATTGAGAGTTTTGGAGGTCATTTCAATGTAGTTGTACTGGGTGACCTTAATGCAGAGTTGGAGATGAAATGGTGGAGAATGTGATAGGAAGGTATGGCGTTCCCGGTAGAAATGACAGTGGAGAAAATCTGATAGGTCTGTGTATGGAGCAGGAGCTGGTGGTCGGGAACAGTTTGTTCAAGAAGCGAGATATTCACAAGTACACATGGGTAAGGATGGTCCATGGTGCAATGGTGGAGAGAGCACTGATGGATTTTGTGCTGATATCGAGGAGAGTGGTGGAGATGCTGTTGGATGTGAGGGTGTTGACAGGGGAAGGTGGAGGAGTGCCTGACCATCTGCTGGTGGAAGGTAGATTAAGAGTGGAGCAGAAGTGGAAGAACAACAAACGAGTGGGAGGACGAAGAGAGGTAGTGAAAGTGAGTGGACTGAATGTGAAGTAGAGCCGAGGATTCCAGCAGGCGTTGAAGGAAGAATATGACAACGTGAGAGGACAGGATCTGAGAGATGTGGAGGAAGAATGGGAGACGTTAAGGGATGCGTTACTGAGATGTGCAAAGAAGGTGTGTGGTGTGCGCCGTGTGGGCGGGTGCAGGAGGAAAGGCTGCAAGTGGTGGAACGAGGCGGTCAAACTGGCGGTGGCACGGAAAAGATGTGCGTTTGAGGAGTGGTTGCAGGTGAAGTCGGAGGTGGCTTGTGAAAGGTACAAAGAGAGAAGAAACGAGGTGAAGCGGGTGGTGAGGAGAGCCAAAAGGGACGCGGATGCCAGGTGGAACACACGGTTGTGCCAGAATTTTGAGGAGAACAAAAACATGTTCTGGAAAGAGGTGAAGAGGGTGAGAAAGGGAGAGACCGGAAAGGAGGAAGTGGTCAAAGATGAAAACGGCCAGTTGTTGTTGGTAAGTGGTAATGTACGGATTTAGGAGTGGTAGAGGGTGTACCAATCAGATTTTTGCAGTGAGACAGGTATGTGAGAAGTACCTTGCCAAAGGCCCTGGTCGTGGATTTGGAGGAGAAGCTATGTAGGCTAGTGTCTGAGTTTGGTAGAGTGTGTGAGAGGAGGAAGCTTCGAGTGAACGTGGGTAGGAGTAAAGTAATGAGATGCTTGAGGACTGTCGATGCGAGCAAAATTAGTGTCACCCTAAATGGAGAGCTCTTGGAGGAAGTTCAGTGTTTCAAGTATCTGGGCTCCCATGTGGAGAAAACTGAACTAGTGGAAACTGAAGTGGAGGCGCGAGTGAAGGAGGGGTGTTGAGTGTTGGATGCACTGAAGAGTGTAATGAGCTGTAGGATGTTGGGGATGGAAGCAAAGAGGGGACTGTAGAAGGGTGTTGTTGTCCTAACTGTGCTCTACAGAGCTGAGACTTGGGGGGTGAGAGCAGAGGAGAGAAGAAGGTTGAATGTTTTCGAGATGAAATGTTTGAGGAGCATGGCTGGAGTAACGCTGAGAGACCGGATCGCCAACGACGTGGTTTGAAACAGAACAGGGATGGTGGAGAAGTTTGAGGACTGAGTGGATTCACGCGTTCTGAGATGGTTCAAGCACATGGAGAGGATGGATGAAGGGAGATTTGTAAAAAGAGTGATGAATGCATAGGCGAGTGGTTGCAGGCTTAGAGGTAGACCAAAGTTTGGGTGGATGGATGGTGCGAAGCAGGCGTTAGGAAGGAGAGACATGAATGCGGAGGTGGCGAGAGAGCGTGCAATGAACTGGCGTGAGTGAAGAATGGATGTGAATGGTTGATTTCGACGCTGCTCTGATGTGCTTTCCCGCCCTTGGCATCACGTTGTCGGGATGATCGTGGGAGGGGGGGGGGCGGCGGCCATTATTACGCGGCGGGGGTAAACCAGTGTTAACTGTCGGGCCCTGCAGCTGACAACAGATCCTCGGACTGCACTCGTGACCCTGAGTGTGTGTTGCGGGGTTACCGACCAAACCGATTAGCACAAAGGGGCTAAGTTGTGTGAGGGTGTGAAGTGGGCCTTGCCGTCGGCCACCCCTCTTTCTGGGGGATGCGGCCTTTTATCAGTAATTGGTTCGTTGTGTGCAACACGAAGATTTGTAGCCAAAATCCAGATCATTTTGTTCAGCAATGCGCTTCATGTTATGGAAAGTAGGGCTATACCCAGAAATTGAGCAGCCAACGGATGAGTAGTGTCTTGCAAAGAGTTCCGAGACTTCCTGCAGGTTGATTCCCCAACCCTTAGGGTTAGTGGAGAATGAGAACAGTACTTTGCCGTCATTAATTGTATGCAGGGCCACATTTTAGACATGAGTATGTCACAATAATGGATTATACAAAGTTCTCCCATGATTTTTTTCCGTAAAAGAAGTAGGTAGTTTAGGGCCTAAATGTAATCTCATCTGCTCCAACTTAGATGCAATGGTATCGATTGAATGCTCATTTCCGTAGCTGTTCCACCAGGTTGTCCTAATTTTATGTGGTGTTTCCTTGGTTATAGGGATGCTACGGTCTGCAGCGTGAAGGAGGACAATATTGCAGTTTTCCACCATCTTGTCACAAGAAGGTCACCTACAAGAAAGTAGGGCATAGGAAGTACACCAACAAGGTGAATGTGTGATGGGCGCATGAAAAAAGTTTGTTGGGAGAAATATCTGAGTTACGAATATTAACGGGGCGTTTCAAGCCCTAGGCATGTGTCCGGTCGAGCATCGGCAGTGGGTGAGATGTAGTGGGCTTATACCCACTGGGAAAAGAGGGATTGTACAGCCACAGGAGTTTCCTGGAGACAAACTACCATTGGATTAGAGGTTTGGGTTAGTTTCAGTAGTTCAGTCTAGTAAGCACAATATCTCCTTATGTTCCATTGCAGGACGAGTGTATCAGACATGGGGAGTTTAGGTAAGAGAAAGTTAAGGTCTATTCACGAGCAAATGAAGTCCCATCCAATTTCGCTCCTGTACACTACTCACGGCCTGTCTGCCGCCTCGATGAGTATTGTTTGTAAGCAATGGCTAAAACCCACCCAAGCTGTTCAAGTGGCAAGGTCATGGAGCCTGCCAAACCAACACCAAATCCGAGCACGCCAACCCGGGTTATGACCACTGGGACCAGGCTCACCTGCACTATAAACTAAAACAGGGCACCTCAGGCCTGCCGCTCTCTGGCTGGCATCAGTTACTGGCTTTTCCACCCTTGAGTACCTCTTGGGCTGTGCCGCAGCACCCCTACAGGCTTCACTCCCTAAAAATAGCCACCCAGACCCTGGATGTCTTCTGGGTTCAATTCCGGGTTTGGCAAATGCAGAGTTGTGTCGGACCACAGGTCTCCTACTTCCAGGCCCCATCACACACATGGGTGGCACCCACCCCAGGACCTTGGATAGTGGAGGATTCACCTTGGCGCCTCTCACATATTTCGCCGACTGAAGACTGTTCCTGAACAGCAGAGGCTGTGTAGAAGTGGGGTTACACACCAAGGATACCGAAGATGAACTTGCAAACCACGGGCCATAAGTTGGTCATTAGATGAATACCAGAACATTCCCAGACCCCCAGCGTGCCCCACCCCATCTCCAGTCATGGGCAGGAACACACAAGGAAGCCACGCTTGCATGCTGGTTACGAGTCAATGGTTATTTCCTTTCATCTCATCATTGCTCAGGTCAGAGCTAGAACACTTGGTGCAGGTCACTGGCAAGCAAGTTGTTCCGGTTTGGGATGATGATGGAATTGTAGTGGTGTATAAGTATATTTTGCTACTTATTGTATGTTGTTCATGTAGCATGCCCTCTGTATTCCTTGTCTTGTTGAGTACTGATGTGGCCGTGGGGCTTACTACTGTTGAGCCAAGCTATTGTTCTCTCCCCTGTGACATGGGTCCCTACCTATGCATTCATCTAAATTTGTTCATTCATGTGTGTATTCTTATATCTTGGATGATAATTTTTCTTTTGTTTTGTTGCAGGTCATACTATTTAATTATGTATGATATCCTGCTTGATTGATCTGCTTTACCCAGAGTGCTTACTACATGTGTAAACTTAATTGCCTTGGCTGCTACTGTGCTGGTGTGTCGGTTCATTTTTGTTCCTCAGTGGATTCGTAAGTATACAGTTGGGTGTGGCTGATGTGTGAGTGGTTCAAGTTAATAATTTCTGCTTAGGCTTCCTAAGCTTATCCATTTTTCTGGATTGCGATTTGGTTTCCTTTTTGCTTCTAGTTGTTGGATTTACGTGCACGTATTTCCCAATTCTGCCAAAACATTTGAGTCCTAGGGTTTGTGGAGGTTATGTACACCAGTTAGCCCTCCCTGAGTTAATATATTATCATTTCTGGATAACTGCATTTGCACTTTCAATGATGTCAGTGTTTTGTTGTATTGCATTGTGAATTATTTCCCTTGCTAATTTATTCTTGTCCTGACTTTAATTGTTATTTTTCCTTGGTTAACGTTAAATACCCATTTGCTAAATTGCAGTTCCCTTCCCTAATTGTTTGTTTGATTCCTATTTAGTTCCCTTGTTTTATTGTTCTTGCTTAAGTATGCTTTTTGCATGATAGTTCAAACTATTCATATCCTCTAAGATCCATAATTTAATTCTCCCCTTAAGGATATCAGAGTCCTATTCTGTATGATTGAAGTGATTCATTCCTAATTAGTTCATTCATATTTCTTTTTCAGTATGGTCACCTTCTCATGCTCCTTTTGCTCCTATAATCCATTGTTCCTTACCTGTGTCATTCCTAATCCTTGTTCCTCCCAGCTCCCTAATTCCCCAACTCCTCTGAACATCCACAACCATCCCTACTGAAGACTAATTTAATATAGTTTACTTGGAGACCTGTTCTTTAATTCATACCTGATATGGGTCAATAGTCAGATTTGCGCTTCCACCAAGTTAGAGCCTTCCAAACAGAAAAAGGACTATATTGTCCCACCCATAGCGCGGACGGTAATACTGAGAGGAACTGCCCATTGTAGATTCAAAAGGTCCACCACCCTGAATGGCAAGTGAAGCAGGAGTGACATGAATATCTTTTCTTTTAATGCACAATTACAGAGTGCGGTGGCAATCACTCAACAATATGTTCGGCACATTTCCTTTAGGATTATATTCTAGAGCGGCTAAGTAAGCAAGAAACGGAGATGCATTTGGTGCCCTAGAGAAGGCACCAAAAAGTCATTGGAGTTGAGGAGTAACGTGGCTAGCCTGCATGGCTACCAAGGGAAATCATTGTTGGGCTTGAAGTAAGGTGGGTTTTGTCGTTTGTGACATAACGGGTTATCACCATGTGAGGCTGGTGAGAGGCGCGCTGAGGTGGCAGAGTTCTTCATGTAGTGCTGACTCAAGCAAAGGCAGGTCCTTGTCTAGATCCCAAACTGGGACCCCCATTGAGCATCGATCAGCAAGTGGAGGGACGAAGTAAGATTGGAGCGAGAAGGGGTATCTCCGATAGGATTTCCAAATTATCACACAGTGCGAAGGACTGTTGGTTGTCGCGGGCTTTCCCGATCTTGAGGAGGGGAAAATATATATATTGTTTTGTAGGTCAGGAGAAATCCTGGTTATGGTTATTCCCGCTGTCACTGCAGCAAAGCTAGCAAACAGGCAGACAATCAAGTGGTTACTTGACTCTTGGCTTTGGGTTAGGAAAGATCTCTTCTAGTTTGGACTGAGAGTATCTCCTTTTGAATCTAAAAAAAGCAGTTGCGTGATGATGCAGGATGGTCCTCAAAACAGTTAGGGCATTAAGCCGGTCGGGTTCATTTGTGGCCATCTGGGTCTTTACCACAGCAGAAGCATGTTTGACTTTATTTAAACTTCATAGCATGTACAGTAGTGAGCAAAAATTTGTTTATGATTTAAAAAGAAGTGAAATCTTCAATGTCCATTTTTGGCTCTATGTTTGAAATCGTCGGAAATTTGATCAATATTACTAATTAAGAAGCTTTGTCCACACATAGTATCATAAGAAATTTTTAAATGAAGTTAAATTCCACGTGGGGAAGGTTGAATTTATTTTTCCGGACACGGACTACCCATAAACAAATATTTGCTTGGTACTGCACCTGTTCTATTTCTCAATTGGCAGGCATCATTTCCATGAGCAAACTTTTGGTAGTTGTGGCAGCATCTGCCTCCTTGGAGATCAGGAGGCAGAGAACAGAGTTTGAAGGTAAAGATGTAGATGCCAGTGTATTCTTCAACTCTGCTTCACCGTCATTTCACACTGTAGCTATATCCTGGTGACCTGTTGATCCATAAGTTCAGCAACAATTTCTGCATTGTAGTGACTTGGTCTGTTTTTATAATAGACGATTCTTTGTATTGTATTGTGAGTGGGGTGCTCATCAACTGTCACAGGGATACGATTTAGCATTTTCAGATTTTATATGTTCCAGCTCTGTTCCTCGTCTTCAACTCCCACTCCTCAGCGCAGCAGGGAGTTGTCGATTAGCTGGAATTGTTTTATTTGGCCAGATTCTCCCCCAAGACTGCCTTGGCTATGAAGAACTTTGTGAAGTGTTTATTCAGAAAGAGCTCTTCAAGATTTTCTTCAGCCTTTCATTCATGAGGTTGTAGGCAGTCCTGACAACTTCTCCAGGGCTTTTGTCCAGGAGTGGCAGTCACTGCGCTTTTAGATTTGTTTTCCTTTCTATTCTTTAGGTCCACCCTACCAGATACAGATGTAGTGGCAACTGTTCTCGTCTCCTACGAGCGGCCTAGGGGGAAGAGGGTCTTGCTTGTAGGGGGAAGAGGGTCTTGCTTGTAGGGGAAACGGGGTTCTGGTATTGGTGCAGAGTATTTTCCCAAATCAGTCCTCTTCATAGTTGCAATTAAACAAGATTCAGCCTCCCAAAATGCCATGCTCAACAAAGGAGACGGATGTAATGACGTGAGAAAACACTGTAACCTGCCACAAAGTGTCGTTATTTAACGATACACCTTAGAGTAGGCCATCATCAGTAGGGCTCAGCGCCCAGAGAAACTACTTAGGCTGGTCTTCTAGGCTTGGGCTCAAACTCAAGCACTGGACAGGATTGTCCTACCTCTCTATGCCCATGGAGAGGTTACAGTTCCAGTGGAAAATTCTGCATCCAAAGTGGAATTTGGGTAGGGGCTGGCTGGATCCACACCCTTGTCTCGACCACCAGACAAGCTACCGTATAACCACATGCGGAGACATATGGGTCACAGCAGGACCCGCACTAGCAAGGAGTGACACACTAAAAATACAACAAGGCCTTCACACCATAACCAGTTGTAGCCTGATGGACTGGAACTGGCTGCTTTGTAAGGGCCTTGATATGCATACCACCAAAACTACCAGCCAGGTGGGACCAAAATCTGTCGCTAACTGTACAATAAATAGATGCCTAGCTATATATTTTTTGCAAACTTTGTTCACCTGGTCAGTTATTTAAAGTAGATACAAGAAATTATACAAAAATAAATAAAAAGTAAGGTAAAGATTAGCATGAAAGATAAATTAAATCTGAGAGAGGATAGAGAATAGGATATAGCGTCAACGGGGGTGACTCCACGCAGTCGTAAACGCGGGGTGACTGCTCGCACCCCCCTTTTGGGCATCAAGACGTCCGAAATGTCACAGTTTGACTACGGGGCTTGAAAGAGCAGGTCTTTGTTATTAAGTATCAGCTACTTATAGAAATTCAATACGCGCACAGAATTTATGAAAAATCGCCTAAGTGAAGGTGTGTTTTTCAGGTCCCCAAAAATTTTGGTTTGGAAAAATTGACGTTACGCAAACTTTGATGCTGTGGCTAGAGTTTCTATTGGATTAGGGCCAAATTTGGTGGTGATACTCGGAATATGGTGTAGTTTGTTGCGTAAGAAGGATTTTGGAAAAAATCGTAAACTCATGTAGATATATACAAATATAAAACTGCAGGGAGTCACTCCAGGTGAAAAAAAAATCGGGGGTTACTCCCCGTACCTATTTTGTTTTAAAATATTTTAGTTTTTCTTCAATGAAAAGTAATCAAATGCAATTCTACACACATATGATGACATTTAGAAGTAAATGACCTACAATAATGACACCACAGCTAATTTCAATATGTGTAACTAATTTTATAATGACCCGATTTTTTAAACACATGGTGACATGTCTAGGCCTAAGTGTTAACTTATGTTAAATGCTCAGGAACAAATTTTTTCATCACATTTTTGTATCGAGACAACAATTCCTTACCTAGCATGACTTGTATTCATGTTAATGCAATAAGTTTGCTATAAAATTGACAAAATACATTTTTTATATGTTTTATTGTAATATCGAAAAGATATTTTTTTCGTAATATTTGCTCATTTACTGATACTTCAGGGTCTTAATTAGTTTAGGATGTGGAGAAATGACTTCCAGTAAAGTTAAATTAAAATTATTGAAGAAAAACATAAGTTTCCCTTGGCAAAATTGGGAAAAAAATCCTTTGACAGTCGGGTATGACAGCAGCAAAAGACGAGCATCAGAAACACCTGTCACAAACGTAATATTCAACATAAAATTTTATTTTAAGCAACTGATATATACTAATATAGGCACGCTCTATCTATTGGTACTCTCAAACTTTCAATTTGCGTTTCAATTATTGATATATGGGGGGTGCGGGGAGTCACCCGTTTGGTGCGGGGAGTCACCCCCGATCTGGGGTCGTAGCTCGCCGCACGGCTTCTTGTAAATAATTTTTTTTTTGTTAACGATAGAATGTTGAAACTTATGGTGCTCCATGGTCATAATAGTAGCTATACACACCGTAAATACGAAGTTTCTTGGCCGCGTACTTTTTGAGTTATTTTTAAGTATGCGCAAAATGTGGGGAGTCACCCCGGTCGACGCTAGCTAATAAATAAATAGGAGAAATGAAAGATGAAACAAAACTAAGCAAACAGGAAAATAAATACATAAAAGAAGAGGGGAAGATGAACAAGGGAGAAGTTAAAATGAAATAAAACTTGAATTAACTAACAATCTATGAGGGAAGGAAGGTTGGTAAGATTATCAGAGAGGAACATTAATGAAGTTTCAACAGAAGGAAAATGGCACGTGGAGTAAACAATGTTAATGTACGACCAAGAAATAGAAGGGTATAAAAGGAAATTAGGCGTTAGCTTGCCCGGATGGGTCAGGAACCTGTTAACCATTAGCTTAATGATGAGCACACAAACATAATTCCAAGTATTTTAGATGGTACCACTTTCCCATTGTCTTGTCCAAGGTTATCAGTATTTGAAATACGGTTATGTAGCTAGACAGCCCAACTTAGAGACAATCAAGTGGACTTACTTTAGTGACCTATACATGCTGGAGTGAATAGGTAGCTCATGCTCATCCTTGTCCAGTTGGTCTGTATACACCCAAGTGCCACCCACTTCTCTTGACTGCTCCCATATGAGGGGCACTACACCAGGAGTGTTGAGAACATGCCTCAGTGAACAGAGACCAGCAGCCCCAGCTCCAATGATGCCAACAACACGCATAGCTCTTTGTTTGGTAGTGAGGCTAGGTGGAAAATCTGGAAAAAAACAAGTTTATCAAGTTATCACCATCTCTCTTGATTAGAATGAAGGGCAATAGTTGATATCTGTGCATACCTACTTAGTGGAGTAAGCTTGAAAGCTAGCCTTATGCTGTTGAACAGGGCAAAATTTTAAAAAACTAAGAAGTACAGTGAACTCTTTCCAATCTGATTTGTTTGCATGATTAGAGGAAATGGCTTAGATGCATTCAAGATGTCAAGTTGCTAGCTTGTATTGGCAGCTGCTGGGATCACAATGAGACCTCCCATAGCCTCCTCTCTCTTCAGACAGCGCTTTGACTATTATCCCTCATCATTATTAACAAATTAAAGAAACACTTTTCTGACTTGTTGGGTAATTTGGAGACAATTTAATAATTTCATTAGCAACAAATCTTATCGTGAAACAGTAACTAAAGCTCTACACTTGCAAACAAACAAGAATGTCCAGCTAACACCTGATGGGCTGTCAATGTTTGTTTGTGTTGAGTTAGGTTATCATTGCTTGATTTCGCCAAACCATGCCTGTCATTGCTCAGCCTAACTCAATTAGCTATAAAGAACAGGTTAGCTTTGACTCAAACTCATGAAACAACATTTAAAAGATATTCCTCCCACAAGTGTGTCCTGCAGTCCAGATATTTACAAAACCAGTTTGCAGAAGTAGAAAGGTAAGGTAAGTTGCCAAGATTTTTTGAACAGTTATGTGGTGGTAGACACCAGTCATGTAAGAAAAGTGGTGCTGTGACCAAGATTTGAACCTGGGATCATTAGCTTCCTGAATAAAAACCCTATATTTTTGGAAAGAAGTAGCTTATTAAAACAACTTGCATATAGACTAGTTCACTAATTATTATATTCAGGAAAATAAATCAAGTAGCGTCAACCGGAGTGACTCTTGACATTTTCCACATATTTTGAAAGAACTCACGATGTACGCAGCCAAGAAACTTTGTATTTATGGGGTGTAGGTAGCGTTGACCGGGGAGACTCCCCGCATTTTCCGCATACTTTAAAATAATTTAAAAAGTATGCGGGCAAGAAACGTCATATTTACAGTGTGTACAGCTACTAGTATGACCAGGAAGCACCAAAGTTTCAACATTCCATCATCAATCAGAAGAAGTAATTTACAAAAAAACGTGCGGCAAGCTAGGGCCCCCCCAATTGGGGGTGATTTCCTGCACTGGACGGGTTGATCCCTGCAGCCCCCCTATATCAATAATTGAAACCAAATTAAAAGTTTAGGAGTACAAATAGAAAGAGTATGCCTATATTAGTATACATATATATCTATATATAATAATATATCTATA
>SDVV010024600.1:0-12559 GCA_016164225.1 Gammarus roeselii
AAAAAAAAAAAAAAGCCTTGACTTCTAGTAGGGTTGGTTTGTGAACTAACGAATCCATCATTCTCTTGCTAAAGTAAGCGGACATTTTCTGAATAAAAAAAAACACTACAAGCACCATAGCATTATTTTGTTTGTCGGGACATAACCAAAATTACACATAATAGTTCGTCAACTCTCGAGTTCAAGAGCTCTTCTGGTTCCAAAGCTCTCCTTTAAACTCCCCGGCTAAGGTTCATTACCAATGATCGGTGTCATCCGCCGGCCGGGGATTTGCTCAAGAGGTCAAAAAATATATTTGAAAATAAGGCTAATAGGAGGATCTTTTATTATATTCTCAATGGTGTACTCTGCTGTGAAGGTTTTTATTCGCAGCATTATCATAGTCATTGTTTCTTGCGTTCGAAAAACAGGAACAGATCTCAAATAATTAGATATTATGATAGATGAACCACAACAGGACCGCACAGAAATGACAAAAATTAAGTTCATCATTTAATTTTTCTTACAACATTCATCAGCAAGAATACTTTGTTGGACAAATTATCACTTGTTTCTTCTCTTTTTTTTCCATTCATAATAACAACTGCCCTTCGTAACTTTCTGTAAATGAAATGTGCTCTGTAAATGTAAGAAGCTATCTTATGTTGGCCATAGGGGCACCGTCACTACACAAAGTAAGTTTGTGAACAAACATATCAATGAAGAACAGCACTACTATAAAAAACATATGTATTATTACACTTACTGAATCAGTGGGCAATATCGATTAGTATTTGAAGAAACGTTTATCGATATTGCATCCGATCTTGCATGAGCATGTGAGATCAATGTAATACATTAAGTTGTGCGATTGGTGCACGAATAACAACCTTTAATGATTAAGTCCAAAATGAATGTAACAAACACATGGATCCTCAATGTCAAACAGCGCAGAATAGAACTGGACAAGCATAGAGCGATTGACTTGTTACAACTAAACAGCTGCTTTAGCTTCAGAACTTTGTTGTAAAGTCGTATTTATGGACTATCGGGTATAAAGATAGAGACCCTATTTTTCATTCGCGTTTCGTTAACGACATCCCTGCACCGAGATTGTATGTTTTACTGTAAGGATTTACACATTTGCATTTTTTCCAGGCGTTTAGCTGTAGACATACACCCATGAAAACTTACCTAACTCCATACAATTCGATATAAATTATGTTTGAACAGAACGCAAAATTAAAAAAAGGGCTATATCTTTGTAACCAATAGTACGTTCAAATTTTAACTATGCATATCATTTCTAACGCCGTCTATCGCATTGCGCAAGCAATCAATGCCATTGAACACTCCCCATAGACGAGACGGTGCACTGAGCCGTTACAACATTCAGTGGAGGAACAGGTAATGGCCCATTAGCTGCTAGTTAGCAGCAGATGGCTTCATAGATACAACGCGTCGTCATTTGTCATCCTTTTCCTTGTCCTCGAAAGCAATAAAAATGCAGCTGTAGCAGCTGTTCTCATCAATCACTGTTTTGACTCATAAGATAAATGAAATATTAACGTCAGAATACATTTCCAAGAATAGCTTTAGAATTAACGACCAGAAATGCAAATGAACGTGGCAAGTTTATTGCATTTCAATTGTACTTTATAGAACTCTTCATTGCTCCCCTCCTCCTTCCCAGCCTTCTAATAATCGCCCTGGAGACTCTGTAATCAGTGCCTGAGATTATTTGACTCCCAAATCTGATATTATTGAATTTTTTTTTCTCACCCTATTGAACCTGAACGAAGCTTGTTCTAGATCTTTATTGCGCTTTTCGTCTTTTCTTTGATCTGCCACTCCAATATTTTACTAGACCGGTGTGCTATTCTGTTCGGCATTATTGTTGTATTAAATTAAAACTCGCTACCACCCTCTCTACTGAAACATTTGTTGCTAATTGCACCTTGCATTCTCTGTACATCCTTTCCCCCTCCCTGCAACATTGTCTGCTTCACACGAACGTCGTCTCCTTCACCATGCATGGGGGGTGGGAAAGGGGGCAACATTATCCACACTCAACCCTGTAACGACACGTTGGTTTTTGGTTGCACTTCTACGAAGGAATATCGATTTCATATCACGGCGTTCTGGACTTGAGTTCAGTGAGCAAGGAAAGTGTAAAAAAATCAATAGCTCTAGGAACAAAATCAAGTTTGGACCCATGCCAAGCAAATGGAAGTTAATAAATTGTCCCACATAATATCGCTGAAAACATTATATGTACTAGTGCGTTGGAGGCAGTCCGACTCACACCTCCAGCTTCAACGAACAAGCATTGAAACCATAGTTTTACTCATGCCTGCAAGCGATTGGATCCACATTAAACAGCCGGTAACGCTGGGTAAGGTCCGACTGCGACAACCGACCACCGAAATCATGAGTGTTTCTAGACAGCTAGTGACAGAAATCCAGAGGGAAAGAACAAAATAGTAATGGCACCAGCTTCAACAAGCGTCTTTAAAAATACATTTCCACTTGACGTACCGAGTCAACCGTCGGTATATTGCGTTCTGAATTTATGATGTGGGACAATTCATGTGGGTAAGTCGGTTTGAAGCTGTGTTGCACTGTTTTTCAGCGACCTTTCGCAGTTATAATATTTTTCTTTATCATTACGCAGCTCTGATGCTTTATCTTCTTTATTACGTAGCTCTAATGCAATTGTCATCTCTCTTTTACTTCAACTCATTCCATTTACATTTATTTGTCACTGATTCTTTTTCCTCTAACATATTATCTCCCGTTCTCACACATCCCACCTCGAGTCCCCGTATGTCTTATCGATTACCCACCCCCATCTCTCACCTTATACTCTCATCTATTATCCCACTATCGCATAACTCTTGTCCCACTATCTCCTGCCTTGTCCCTTTATCTCTCACCTTGTCCCACTATCTCTCACCTTGTCTCTTCATCTCTCATCTTGTCCCTCTATCTCACACCTTGTCCCTCTATCTCTCATCATTTATCCCGCTATTTCTCAGCACGTGTCCCACGTCTCTCATCTCTAGTCCCACCATCTCTTTCTGTCACTCTTTCCCTCCTCTCCTTCACCATCCCTCCCACTCAATGGTCCCTGTCTCGCCCCTTCTATTGACGACAACACAACGCTAGCCCGCCTCCCCTTCCCACTCAACGGTCCCTGTTTCGCCCCCCTTCTATTGACGACAACACAACGCTAGCCCGTCTCCCAAGATCTACAGTCCGTCCTTTAAATCTTTTTTTAAATACGGTAACAAATATGGTTTCGTGATGGTTCGACCTCCCAAGAAGGTCGATCGATGCCAATTTTTTCCCTTTACTTCATAGAGGGACACACAATCCGTTTCCTGCCACCGCATTAGATTTTTTCAATACTATATATTGAATGGCAGATTATTGATCGGTCGCAAATATGTATACATTAACAGTATTACCCCGCTTCGTCTACCGCTCATGCGCTTTGGTGGGATGATATCTCGAATGACCAATATTACTAAATTTATTTCATACATCAACTGAAGATTTGATTAAAAGGGTTATTTGGACTGGTCAAAAACAGCGTGTTATAAAATTCCTTGAATAAAAGACCATTAAAAGGCTTCAATCATTTTTGATACACATAATCTAGCTTACGTGTAACATAAAAAAAGTGTAGAACAAAACTAGATTGGGGAAAAATGTATTTCTGTAGCAACTACTCACCCTGCCGTCTTCTGCCCCACAACCCGAAACAATGACCGCAACCGCATCCGGTTTCAACTTTTTATCGATTGTCATTTATGCCTTCGTCCCCGCTTTCCTCTAAAACCCTTTTTCTGGGCTACGACGCAATCTGTCACGTCCTTGCCTCTTCAATCACCTCTAATGAGCTGTAGCCACTACTGACTCCGTACGATCGCCAGCACAGATTCGCCGACCCTGAGGACATTTGTTTACAAAATGTTGCCTCTTTCTTTAACACATTTGGAATGTTGGTTGGTAGTTGCATAATTTTAGAGGTAAATAAATGTTTTCGTGCCTTCTTTAGCATATGTGCGACCTTAATCATCTTATCTTCTTCATCATCTGCACCCCTTCACCATCTAAACCTTATTCAGTCTCTCTGCATCTATCATTAGCTGTGCCTACTACATCATCTGTGCCTCCTTCACCATCTCTACCTCCATCGTCATCTGTGCATCCATCATCGTCTGTGATTCCTTCATATCTGTGTCTCCTGCATCATCGACGCCTCCTTCATCAGCTGTGATTCCTTCCTATCTAGGCCTCCTTCATCATCGGTGCCTCCTCCATCATCTGTGATTCCTTCCTATCTGTGCCTCCTTCATTATCGACGCCTCTGGCGACATCTGTACCTCATTGACTCAAAAATAGTCACTATTATCTGTTCAATACCTCCTTCTACCCTCCCCAATGTCGTCAACTTCGCCCCCGTCTCTACCTCCTTCTGAACCTGGAAAATGTCAATAAGTTAATGAAAACCGGCTTTATGGTGTTTAACTCAAAAACTTTGAATTTGTCAAGATATTCAATTGTTTCCTTCTACAACAATATTTTATCGCGCTATATATCTGAGGTGAATAATTTTGTAGATACTTTTCTGAATATCCCAACCTTTTACCATCTGACAAAAATGACAGTTAGGGTGCAGAGTTTTTGTAACTCATTAAAAAAAATTGATTATTTGGAACTAGTCCTATAGAATAATTTGAACAATATACTCTTTTGCCCGTGCAATGTTTTATGAGACGTTGTTGTCGATGTTGTAGTTCATCTGTGCCCCTATCAACTTCTTGCCTTTCTCTTCTTCACTATCCAATGTTTTTTTTTTCTGACAAAACGATTGAGTTTTTGAAGAATTATTTGACTATTTGTTTGAATATTTCTAGATTGTGGGTGTAAGATGATCAGTTTTGACTTTCAAATGATATATTTGGTCAATTTCTGTCAGTTCGGTAGATTAAGAAAAAAGTATCGTTGGAATGTTCATCCGCAGCACAAATGAAAAACGAGGCTCTTATTATCATTCCAGTTCTGTGCGGTCGAGGCTGAGTGGTGAGCGGGCACTACAGAGTGAAAAATATTGGAAAATATGCAAGGAGGAAGGAACGAAACTGCGGGCTACTTTATCTGCTGCAGTCCTAACAGAGGCATGCATAGGCAGCAATATCAGATCAAATGCTAACAGAATCATGCATAGGCAGCAATATCAGGTCAAATGTCCACGACGACCTCAGTTTGTCCACGACAACCTCAGTTTGTCCACGACGACCTCAGTTTGTCCTCGACGACCTCAGTTTGTCAGTGGACACAATTTATTGTATAGCGCCAGCACGAAGGCCTCAGGATGGATGGTTCTAATGAAAACATCAATAAGAGCCTGTGGTTAACTTGAGGCTTACGAGAATGTCGGACATTTCTGTGGCACTGCGGCATATAAAGCGGAAAAGAGGATACTAGGAGCTATCAATGGGATTAATATCAAATAATTGCAGTCATGCTAGCGTCAATAATTAACTTCCTGGTCACTAGGCAGAATTCTTTGTATTCTGGGATTTGATACATTTTAATAAACACCGCGACGATTTCTGTACCAATATGTATATTACTTACAGGTTATGGTGATCAATGCTAACAACACATTGTTCGTTATTTTTCACCAATGGGCGCACTGAAAATGGTCGTATGGCAACAGTGATCGGGCAGAATTCAGTTGAACATTGACGGTGGACAAATCGAGACATGGACCACACGGAAAAGGATTTCGAACAAGTCTGGCATATATGCATAAAATTTAAAATATTGTTACACATGGACAGATTACAAAACATTTATCTCGCAAATAAACAGTGTGTATGGACCTAATATTGATGGATAGTTATGGATGATGGTCAGAGCCTTGCTTGCAGCAGCTGAGATTAAGTTATCCCATTAAATTGCACAGACTTCCAGGGTAATATCAGGGTAAAATTTGCTTTGTTAAGAGCTTCTATATGGTTATCATTGACGAAGTAACTACTTAAACGGGATCTGCAATGTCTTGTTACACAAGTTACTTCTACACTCCCGTTTGAAATCGCCCTTTCACACTTCGCTAGATAACTTTTACCCGTCCTGTACTGGGGAGTTTTCAATCAAATTCAGCGTAACTTCTGTTGTCTTAGTCCTACCTACACACCACATCCCAAGATTTATCCCCCTAAGTGTTTCCTCCCTGCCTTTGGATAGGTAATGAATTATTCCGAAGCAGGCGAACCGCAGCAGTGGTTTTATGGAATATTTTGCCGCGATTTTCTCAAGTTTTTTCCTGGATCAGATTCGGCTACGGGTCATTAAACATGCATGCGTGCCAAGAGCTGACGTCAGAGTCATTGAAAACAGCACGGTGAAAAAAGACCGTCTGAAACTATTCACATTCGCTTCGGGAGTATAAATAAATTTAAGTAAGATAATTCATGCATGGGCTGGAGAACTTTTTCTCATACCGCTTTTGAAAGTCGGGATGTGAACCATTCCCACTTTTATCTTGGAAATTATTTCATTTTATGAGTTTTAGCTCATGCAAGTAAGCACAACATTAGCATTTTGAAGGGGTTTTGAAGTGTTTTCAATTGAATTAGTAGCGGTGCCAAATTCGAAATCCGTCACAAGAGTTGTTTTGACAGAGTTGAAAGAGAAGCCATAGTCTACAAGTAAATCAATTTCTCATGTGAGTTTCTTTGTCCTATGCACAGAGAAAATAGTCAAAGAGAATTTACACGGTAAATGTCTTTCGAGTAGACACAAAAAGAGTCTCCAAAAATTTTAACAAATTAATGTTGCTTGCAAATGAGTCTCGTCCCATCAATAATTTCAGTTTTTTTGTAATTCAAATTTAACAATTGCCCTGCTTGGCAAGTCAGAAATATTAGTTCTGAATTTTATGTGAAAAAATCATCGATTTTATGAGGACCTCAACTAATCTCCGGAATATGCTTCCCTACCAGCCTTGGTAATGTTCATATTTGTTCCAATCCGTCATTAACTCACCAGCCGAGGTTTTGTCCAACGGCCTAAGAAAGTGTCAGCCCCAAAAACGACAACCGGAAAATAAAACTAGGGACGGCCACGATCTTCCTGAGAAACCGCTTCTGATTGAATGTTATGTAGTTTTCACTGGATCACAAGAAAGTTTGAAAGGCTCTGAAACCTTTACGAACTATACACACAGGCACATCTTATTGTTTAGAACAATAATTTATAACATACTAATATTGTTAATAAACTAAATTCATATAATGTTCAGAAAGTGTCGAACATATCATAGGTGTGGTACGTTGATCATCCAGAGAGAATACTAAGAAGAAATTAGTTGAATACATTGTTTATGCAGCATAGCAGCTTTGCAACGTTTCATCTAGTAACATTTGTCTGTTTGTCAATGATGGCTAACAATTTGTCAAATCTCCGTGAGTTAGTCGTTGCTTTTAAAGCAGTTCTAAGACTAGAAGTATGCATTGAAGATGTAACCTACCATTGAAGACCACGTAAACCTCACTGAGGTGGTGGGCTAGTTGAACCTCACTGAGGTGGTGGGTTAGTTGAACCTCACTGAGGTGGTAGGTTAGTTGAACCTCACTGAGGTGGTGGGTTAGTTGAACCTCACTGAGGTGGTGGGTTAGTTGCCATCATCAAAAGTCATTCAGCCCACGTGAACCTCGCGTTGGATTCGCCTTCTACGTTATTAATATTCGTCAGCATGACAAATGTTCTCAGTGTACTGTTCGGAACATTACATTGTAACGCAATGAGTGTTGGAATAAACTTGTTATCGTTCAGTTAATGTTTAATATTACGTTGATGCATTTGTGAATAAATGACCGGCAGGCGTGTTCATCGATGCTTCTTCATGAACGAAACCGTTCTCGAATGCATATGTAAAAAGCTACAAATTCATGTAAATATTGTGTGTAATAAAACACGTTTTTTTCATACAAATCTGACTAATGTAACACAAAGAATATCGACCAAGAACTGGCCACTTTTGTCTTAAGTAACGCATTAGGAGGCGAGGAAAGTAGGACTGTTTGGGGAACTTTTGGCCTATAACAGCGTAATTGAAGGTAAATGAAGCTCATTGAACGCAACCCGTATTTCAGCAATGAGTTACTTATTCGGTAAACTAAGAATGGGCAAAGGCAGACAACAACACCGCACCCATCGTCTGATGCGACTTTCAATCGTGTGTATCATTGGATAATAAACATAATAATGATACTGTTTAAACTCTTTTGCCTGTGGGTCTTTCTACTTAGCAGACATGCAAATGAATTAAATACATTTATTGAGTTTATAAGCAATGAAAGAGAGCTCTTGTTCTTATCACGTCGCTGCTCAAACACTATGTTAATTAAAACTAAATGGGATTTTAACAATCGGACTAATGTTTGTTTTATCAGTAAAGACCATGAAAAGATATTAATAGTAGCGGATGGTGTGGTTATAACAGCTTATTGCTACTTACATTACAGTCTATTGCACATGCAAATTTGCCCTCTACTATGTTTTCGTTTCTTTATACCCGTCCCCCTTGCAATAATGCCGTCATCAAAAGAATTCCACTCATTGTGCCCATTATCAGAGCATGAGTGCCTCTAGCTCTCTCTAATGGGAGGCAGTCAAGGGTCTTGACTGACGTACAATAAGCGACGCGTGTAGTGTTTCAAGTTCGTCTGATAATCTAGGAAATGCTGAGGCTACTTAGGGCTGAGTGCAGTGACGTCGATGAGGAAATGAGTCAAAAGAAGAAGAAAGGAAAAGAGAGACTATGGAATATAAACAGAATGAATGACATGGTTGATCGAAGGCTGAAACCCTTGTCAAGTTGGACAGATGTGAATACATTCTCTAACATCAGAGTTAAACAGAGTTGGTCCCCGTGTCCTGAGATGGGTCAGAAACAGGGTTAGGATGGATGATGACAGATTGGTGAAGAGGATGATAAACGCGGAGGAGATCGAACGCAGGCATAAAGGTAGATCGAAGTTGTGTGGATGGAGGGTGTTAAGCAGGCGTTAGGACATTCAAGTGTGGAGGTAGCGGGAGACCGTGCAGTGGATAAGGATGAGTGGAGAATGGTTGTGAATGAATGAGTTCCGACGCTGCCCTGATGTACTTAGAGAAACGCTGCCCCCTGGCGTATCGTTGAGAAACGGGATGGTCGTGGTTGGGAGAGGGACTGGTTACTGTGACGAAACAGGAATAAACCAGTTAACGCTGGCTGCCCATACAGCTGACACTGACTTCGAACCTCACTCATGACCCAAAGTGTGTGATGGCCGGATCCTTTACCGCCAAAGGGCTTAGTTTGTTTTTGTGTGAGTGTATGATAGGAGTGTGAGGTGCACCTGGCCGTCGGCCACCCCCCTTTCTGGGGGATTCGGTCTAGTGTTTCAATCTGTATATGTATATAATTTTCAAAACAACATTTGTAGTACTAACGAGTATAAAAAAATGTTTTAAGTGTGATCTGAAGCAGTACAGTAATTAACGAACGACTTTTGAGTGCACCCGTCAGTTCTAAGTGTCCGAGTGCGCCCTGGAGAGCCAGTGTGCCGTCGGAAATAGTTATTCTTAACTCGTTATTAAGTGCATATACTATTTTATAACGTGTGTGTTGAATTTTTATTAGCCTGACATTTTACACGGGGTTGAATAAAATTGGGCATGTGTATGTTTCTGGTAAGAAGATTGGCCTTCAATGATTGGCTAAGAAAAGCGTGATTGATTCAACGAATCAGCTGAAGGGTGATGTAAACAAAGTAGGCAGAAAAACGATGGCTGTTCGTTGACTGTGATTAATATCTGGCTACTGATTGGTTACGAGCGAGAGCATTTTATGAAGTCACCAATATGTGATATTATTGTAATTTAGCATACAAAAATAGGTCTAAGAAAATCAATATATATTTTCTAGGGCAACACAAAAGTAAAACGAGATCAAAGTTTTTGGTTAAAAATGTAAATCTTCCAACAGAGATTAACTTGTCCTACCAAGACACTGACGCTTTAAATCAGAGTGAACTGAAATGCCCGCAGTGTGTCGGCGACAATATTTTCAGATGGAAACACATAGAAAAGTTCTATCGTAAAAACATGTATAATTGTTCATGAGTCGTAAACGGCAGAGCACGATCAATTCTGCATAACAAAATACACACTTACAGAAATATTGCCCCTGTTTTTTCCCTATCAGTGTCATCACTCTACAGCAATATTTTTTGTCCGGGAACAGAAAATAATTTAGGTATTCTGATAGTATCATTCCATCAGGTATAATATTGTACAAAGATATAAGTTATGGTTTGTGCATGACTATAAGTCATATTGTAAATACTCATCATTTATAGTATTTTTTGTGATCTTTATATAATGCAATTGTTCAAGACTTACATAATTTGGACAATATAAACTGCGATCTGCGCGATCTTACGTTAAATGTCATGTAGGATCCAATACATCGACTCCAAAAACAGCCAAACAATGCATATTTAATTTTTATGGTACTACCGGCCTTGATTGACATGCACATCCTATTAATTTTCACATAAAATTTTTATATCGTTCCAACAGTGCATACATTCCTTTTTCACTATCTCACGATCTCGATCCTTCCCAAATTGTTTGCACCTCTTTATACCTGTCTTTTCCACAAAAATTAGTTCTGTCCCACCAGTCTCCTCCTATCCTCCCGGAGTCATTCTCCAACGAAACCTGAGCGCAGCGCTACATACCTGTCGCTCCCACATCATTATCTTTGTCCCACCGCTCTCCTCTTATCCTCCCGTGGCTCTTCCCCAACGATAACCCGAGAGCAACCTATCTCGCCAAATACATGTCCTCCATACCATTTCGATTCCGCTTTTACAAATCATTTTTCGTGATGTAACGATCGCCATCCAGTTTTGAAGATTCGTCACCGAATACATACCGGGGAGTGATGGCGACCCTCTCCCGCTCCAGTCCCAACTCAACAAAAGGCTCGCAGAGGATTCGTTATATTCTAAATGGACTGCAACGCTCCAAGGTCGATCAGATTCAGTTGCAAACAGTATCAGGTTAACAGTGACGGTCAGAGACTGTTATAGGCAGCATCAGTGTAGCAGTGGCGGGCAGAGGCTGTTGTTGGCAGTATCAGTGAAGCATTGGCGGGCAGAGACTTTTGTAGGCAGCATCAGTGTAGCAGTGGCGGGCAGAGACTGTTGTAGGCAGCATCAATGTAGCAGTGACTGGCAGAGACTGTTGTGGGCAGCATCAGTGTAGCAGTGTCGGGTAGAGACTGATGTAGGCAGCATCAGTGTAACAGTGGCGGGTAGACTGTTGTAGGCAGCATTGGTGTGGCAGTGGCAAACGAAGACTGCTGTAGGCAGCATCAGTATAGCAGTGGCGGTTAGAGACTGTTGTAGGCAGCATCAGTGTAGCAGTGGCGGGCAGAGACTGTTGTAGGCAGCATCAGTAAAGCAGTGGCGGGTAGAGACGGTTGTAAGCAGCATCAGTGTAGCAGTGGCAGGCAGAGACTGTTGTAGGCAGCCTCAGTGTAGCAGTGGCGGGTAAAAACTGATGTAGGCAGCATCAGTGTAGCAGTGGCGTGAATAGACTTTAGTAGGTATCATCAGTGTAGCAGTGACGGGCAGAGAATGTAGTAGGCAGCATCAGTGTAGCAGTGGCGGGCAGAGACTGTTGTATGCAGCATCAGTGTAGCAGTGGCGGACAGAGACTGTTGTAGGCAGCATCAGTGTAGCAGTGGGGGGCAGAGACTGTTGGAGGCAGCATCAGTGTAGCAGTGGCGGGCAGAGGCTGCTGCATCAGTTCCAATGTCATTGAGAGTAGCAGAGACTGCTGCATCAGATGCAGTGCTAGGGAAGGGAGCAAAGGCATGTTGTTTAAGCTCCAGTGCTGAAGATGTCGCACACTAGACCTGCATCAGCTCCAGTGACACAGAGATGCACAGGTACCTGTTTTTGCTCCAGTGTTCCTGCGGCGAACATAGGTCACTGCATCAGCTCCAGTGCCACAGAGATGCACAGGTAACTGCTTTTGCTCCAGTGTTACTGCGGCGATCATAGGCCACTGCATCAGCTCCAGTGCCACAGAGATGCACACGTAACTGCTTTTGCTCCAGTGTTCCTGCGGCGATCATAGGCCACTGTATCAGCTCCAGTGCCACAGAGATGCACAGGTAACTGCTTTTGCTCCAGTGTTTCTGCGGCGAACATAGGCCACTGTATCAGCTCCAGTGCCACAGAGATGCACAGGTAACTGCTTTTGCTCCAGTGTTCCTGCGGCGAACATAGGCCACTGTATCAGCTCCAGTGCCACAGAGATGCACAGGTAACTGCTTTTGCTCCAGTGTTCCTGCGGCGAACATAGGCCACTGTATCAGCTCCAGTGCCACAGAGATGCACAGGTAACTGCTTTTGCTCCAGTGTTCCTGCGGCGAACATAGGCCACTGTATCAGCTCCAGTGCCACAGAGATGCACAGGTAACTGCTTTTGCTCCAGTGTT
>SDVV010024602.1:0-12559 GCA_016164225.1 Gammarus roeselii
CACATTCATGTCTCTCCTTCCCAACGCCTGCTTCACACCATCCATCCACCCAAACTTCGGTCTACCTCTAGGCCTGCGACCACTCGCCTCCGCATTCATCACCCTTTTCACCAATCTCCCTTCATCCATTCTCTCCATGTGCCCGAACCATCTCAATACACGCGAATCCACTCTGTTCTCCAACTTTTTCACCATCCCTGTTCTGATTCGAACCACGTCGTTGGTGATCCGGTCTCTCAGTGTTACTCCAGCCATGCTCCTCAAACACTTCATCTCGAAAACATTCAACCTTCTTCTCTCTCTGCTCTCACCCCCAAGCCTCAGCTCCGTAGAGTACAGTTGGGACAACAACACCCTCATACAGCCCTGTCTTTGCTTCCATTGTGTAATAAGGAAACGTTGAAATGTATGTGAGAGCCGCGATGGCGTGTGGTTCTTGATGTTTGAGGTGAATGTATGATGTGCCGTCTGGCCCGTTGCTGAGGATTATTTGGTCTGGTCGAGAGCGGCAATTGTCATGGCTGGTGTGAAGGGGTATCTGTGTTTGGATCGGTCTGCAATCCCTGTCACTGTTGATCAGTGTAACTGTTTGAGTATCCTCCTGTTGTCGTGGGTGGAGAAGTGGTGTACGCCAGGTACACGCATTGTGGCAAGTTCAGGCGTTGCCTCAGCTGCACTCAGAGCTGTTCGTCATGCGCTACCTTTCCAAGTAGCATCACCTGATGACGGTTGTCGTGGGTGGTGTGGTAGATGGCAAGTGTTTGCACAGTGTTAATTGAGTATGTCCGTTTGTTTTTTGTCTGATGGTATGGTGTGGGTGTTGGATGGAAGGATTGCCTCATGGTTATCTATGTGGTTGGTGTTGTTGAGGCTCCTAATGAGATATCATAATTTTGATATTGAGGTTCGGAAGTTTGTGTCTGCAAGCGCGTCCCGCCGTAGGTTCGTCTGTTGCTTGCTTTCGGATATCTGCATCAATTTCTGCGTTAAGGATTTGAATGCATGTGGTTCGGTCGTTGTTGGGGGGTAAATTATGAAGGTGGTTTCGCTGCTGAATTTTCCGCTCAATGTTGGTTGGGAAGGCAGGATTGAAGCTGCGGACGAACCCGGCGGGTATGTGTTGTCTGTCTGCGTGGTTGAGTACAGTACTGTGTTAAAGTGTTCTGTTGCCGTGTCAATGGATGTGTATTTTGTGATGTCAGTCTTGTAGGGTGATTTCAATTGATGTTGTGTATCCGTCCCAGTCTGCTCTCTTGTAGTTACGAAAAGTGTGAGGGGGCTTATTGTGGATTAAGGATCGAAGTCGTAGTACCTTGAGTAGTACTACCTTCATCCTCCAACGCTCAGCCACGTCCGCAGCGCCCAACCGATCGAATGAGAAGAACCACACCTGCAGGGCACAAGGAACGCAAGCAAGAGCACGGGAGGAAAGCAAGGCATGCGCCAGTCACACTGCACAGACACGAGACAATAAAAGGCAGGAGAAGTCAATGCGACTGGAAGTGTGCATGCCAGCCACAAGAATACAAACAAATTGAATAAAAACAGGATATCAAATGGCGAAAAACACAGTATGACAGACAAAACAACAACAAGAAGCAGTCAGCAAAGAAATACAAAATAAATAAAAACAAGGAACCTGCTTAGTAAGAAGGCCACCAACTACACATATTTCCAAATAAATGCACAGAGCTAAGATCAACTCAGTATCTGCAAAGGTAGGCAGGAGACACCCACCACAAAAACACAGCAGCAAATCAGGCACAAGAATTAACTCACAAAACGAAGATAAGACTATGATGACGTCAGTCATGATAAGACACGGTTGCAGTCGGTTATAATAAAGTATTTACAACATCCGCCAGTAATGAATTCCACATAAATATTCGCCTACTGCTAGAAAAACGTTTTCGCACATCAGATATGCAGCAAGGAGGGTGAAGTTTCAACCCATGCCCGTAGATACGAGAATCGGGAGCCGCTGTAAACATTCTGGATATACCCACATTAACACCACATTCAACATAAATAGTAGAAAGTGCTTTGAAGTATTTAATGAGGTCAGGTCTTACTAACCTACCATAAATTGAAAGCAAATTTAACCTTGCCAGGCGATTTGCATAGGACATATCCGTAAGTCCATAAAAAAAATTGTCCACCGACGCTGAACTGGCTCCAACATCCTAAGATCAGCAATGAACTCTAAATTCCAAACACAGGAGCAGTAGTCTAGAACAGGGTAGATATGTGACACAAAAAGTGATACCATAAAATATGGAATCCTATTAACAGTGGATCTCTGAATAATTTGCCAGATCTGAAGCTTTTTGTACCACAGCATGAACATGGTTGTGAAATTTCAACTTTGTATCGATAATAACATCAAGGTCTCCATGTGATTCAACAAAGAGCAAGGGATCATCACCCAATATATACCGAACCTCATCACCTAAATCTGACCAGTCGAAATTTCCTCGGGAAAAACGCGTCAAAACACGTTTGCTGGCATTTAATTTTGGGTTCCAAGAAGCGGCCACATCATGAATTATATTGATATCTTGCTGTAGGGATGAAACTCCTTGCTTTATGTCACCCATATTTCCCTTGGAAATTGCAGGTACAACTTATAATCATCAGCAAAAGCTTTGACTTTGCATGACAGAGAGGAAGAGATATAATTCACATCAATCAGGAACAAAACAAGTCCAAGTACAGATCCCTGCGGCACACCACTGGCAACGGCCCTTCGGACACTAACTGCCCTCCCACAAACAACACTAATTTCCCTGGCAGTCTGGAAATCAGAAATCCAGAGTAGTAGTTGTGTGGAAACACCCAGACACTATAATTTTTGCAACAGCACAGAGTAGGACACAACATCAAATGCCTTTAAGAAGTCCAGCGGAACAATGTCCATAACAAGTCCCTGATCCACCCAGCGAGATACATCTCCATAAGTAAGTAGGAGCTGATCCTCAGTTGACCTCCCCTTCCGAAACCCAAACTGTTCTTCCGAAAGGATGCCATTAGCCTCCAAATACGATGCCATCGTGAAACTATCATACGCTCCATTGATTTGCAGCAAACCGACATCAAACTCACAGGTCAATAATTCAAAGGGTCATACCGTGATTTGGCCTTGTATGAGGGAACAACATTTGACATTTTTCACAGGCAAGGCAATGATCGTTCCACCAAAGACCTACTAGAAATTTTGGAAAGTGGATATGCCAATTCAGAAGAGCAAGACTTTAACAGTAACGCATGCAGATTATCTGGTCCCATACTTGAGTTACCATCAAGTCCAGAGAGCACCCACAGTACATCAGCTGATCCCCTTGTTGCACAAAGAGGTTTGCCCCCCCACTGACACCGGGGTTTGTGAATTTAGAATCGAAACCAATTGGAATTGAATAAAAGCAACAAGATTAAATTATATAGAATTAAATTTTTCACAGAAAAAATAGATTTGACGATTAGGTTAGCGTATATGTTTGTATATACAATAGAAGTAAATGTAAAGAATGCCCCACCTTCATTACCCAAAACCCCGAGTAGAAACCGGAGACCAAACAATGGGCAAGACCATGCCCTATCGGAGAGGGGTTGACGGCCTTTCCTGATCGTCGCACTCGACCCAGTCTGCGAGAAAGAACAACGAACCTCTCAGAAGTTTCTCATCGACAGGAGACCTGACTCAGGTCGTAGTCGACGACACAAATGAACGCTTCTCAAAGCTGGACGCGGATATAATCGGAATGCAGAATATCCTAGGAAAGATGAGCAAAATGATGTGCCTTCCCGAGCTGGAGACTGAGGACTGCTCGGCGCCCTCCAGTGAAGTCTGTGAACGCCTAACTAAACTCGAGAACCTTTGTGCAACTATGAATACCAGACTGGATGAGCTGATGAAGAGGATAGAGGCTCTGTTCGTATGCTTCCTCTCTGATAACATCGCTTGCTGCGATTCTCTCTGATGACATCGCTCTCCTCCCAGCCAAAACTCATAACGCTCGAACACCGAAAAACGTGAAGAGAATACACTCGATTTGATGACCACAACCTATCCAACGGCCCTTAATTCCCCGAACCCTTGAAAATGACATTCGATGTCAATGACAGACCGGATATTTGCCCATATAAACTACGAGAAGAACTGGACTCCATGACAGGCCATCCAATTCTCAACATCACCGCCAGCGGGGACGATAGCTTCACCATTGAAGTAGACACAAAACTTCAAAGTGACACTATACTCACAAAAAACAATATGCGAAAAGCCTTGCAAAATCATACCTGATTTACATCGAGGGTCTCCCGAGTGATAAAGCCGACGAGTTCATCACCGGGCTCGTCCAGTACGAGGAATGTATAGTTGAAGCAAGAATCGAACCAAAAAAAAAACACCACGGCCCTTCTGCTTGAATTCAATTGCCCCACCCCACCGAACTACATAGACATACCTTTCTTTGACACCGAAATCAAGGTTACACCCTTCGAAAAACGTCCGATGCGATGCTATAAATGCCAGAAATACGGACACACGAACAGAGATTGTCATGGTAAGCTAAGATGCTCACACTGCTCCCAAGACGACCACGATAAGCGGGACGATCCATTGTCGTTCCCATCCGAAGAATCTCACTGCTTATACTGCAAAGTAAACGGCCACCCTACGGGACACGCAGACTGCCCCCAGGACAAAACTGAGAGGGAGATCTTGCAATACCAAACTGAGCACAAAGTTGAGCGACGAGAGGCTGCGGTCGCGATTCGCTCCCCCCAGGATGACTCCCACCCAGGAGAGAAGATCAGCATCATTCCCTACCCACTTCCTTATAACGCTTGCAGATAGCGATGCGAACAAAGTTGCTCCCTCAATGAACCCATTCACCATGATGAACTCGCTCACCAAACAATGGGAGGCAAACCGATAAACATAAACCGACAGGAAAGAAGTATCTGGCCCACGTCGTAAATATCGTGCACAACAACGCTATACAAAGGATAAACAAAATAGACAAACACAGAGTAACTCGAAATACATCCGTTCTTCAATGTTACAAGTCGAAGTATATACACTTTCTACTACACTCCTAAAACTGACCTAAGCGCTTTCGCAGCAGGTTTGGCTAATGATTACGGAGTCACCAACCTTTCCCTAGCAAAATGAATCAAACCACAAAACATCCACACCACCGCACAGCAAAAAACTTTCACAGGACGTGACACACCGGAACTCATAGTAATCCCGTGCGAACATGGGAAAACAAAAGCTTTCTCAATGGCAACATGGCCTGCAATGTGCAAAAAATGCCTGGAATACGGTCACGCTATCAAATACTGCCAGTCATACATATCCCAACGCTATAAGAGGTGCGCCGACGAGCATGACCGAAAGGACTGCACAGCCCGCCAACCTAAATGCTACTACTGCTCATGCCTCCATTAGACCAGTGACCGCGACTCCCATAAGCAGATGGACCAGAAAGCAATGACAATCATACATAATGACCGCAGAGTCACTCAAAAACAAGCCATCCAAATCTTTTACGACGAAAACTCAAACTGACGTAATTTAAATTACGCCAAAGCAGTTAAATCTACAACTAAGTCTGCCTCACTAGACGACACGACAGTCGCGTACCGTCCACACAAACTATTACCATGACCCCAACACCCCTCTCCAGTACTAACAATACCACAACCAGCCCGGCGACCGCCCTCGTAATACAGGCGGGCGTCCCGCGCAACGAAACTAGCAGTGCTCAAGAGAGCACTGCGATGAATGCTGCCTCGGTCGACCACGAAGAGAGGTCCGTCCAATAACCCCAAAATCAGAAAGCAAAGAGACGAAGATTCCTCCAACGACGACTGCGGGGTACGTGACGCCCTCTCTCCACGAAGCAAAATGATTAGCAACAGCCCATGAACCACAGCTCGCCTCGATCAGAGCGTTGAACGACTTCTGACCGTCTTGACTGCAACCGCACCCAGCTGTAACCGAAGTGAGGTATTCAACCCTCAGCTAACATGCCCGACACCAGAACATCTCACAAGTGAGAACGACCATCGCCTGTGCGAGGACGCGTTGAAGATCTTCAACGAAGAACTGATACCCGAAACCACTGATCGACCATGCACCGCACTCGACTCAGCCCATCATAATGTTTAAAAGCCCTTCATAGAAGAGAAACGCACCAGCTCAAGAAGCAAACATGAGGAGTCATACTCCCTCGTCCTTCTCGTCCTCCTCCAACAAGAACACTCACAACCAAGAACACAGTGAGTCTCGGAGATCATGTTTTACAGAAAGCGGACGCTCTTGCGAACGCTCTCGACCTAGGACGCCTGCACCTCATTGACACAAACACCACGAAAGTTTCAACAAACCACGCGACCGCTCCAGACAATCAAGATCTGGGCTTCAAACAGTTCCGAAATGAACAAGAACACAATACTTCAGTAGAATTGGCAGGGACCTAGGCGCAAGAAGGATGAATTTTTATCGCTAATCTCCACCCATGAACCTTTGGTGGTAGGCCTCCACGAGATCAAACTTCGTGACACAGCCACCTTCACAATCCCTCATTATGTCATACACTGTCGCGAAGGTCACAAAAATGTGTATTCACACGGCGGAGTTGCATTTATGATCCATCAAAGCATACCTCATCACCTCCTCCCTCTGAGAACTGAACTCCATGCTGTCGCAGTGAAGATATGTATTTCAAGACCAATCACAGTGGTATCTATCTATTCGTCACGGAGGCACTAATGACCGATTTGCTTAACAAACTGCATCATCCCGTCCTCTTCCTTGTAGACTTCAACAGCTACCACGAAGTGTGGGGATGCGTGAAGACAGACCCCAGGGTAGTGAAAATAGCCAACACCGTAGACACTCACAACCTGGTCCTTCTTAACGAACGACAACCCACTCAGATCACCCTCAAAATTGAAACTGCCATCGATTTATCGATCTGTTCCCCCACTTCAGCTCCCCAACTCGTTTGGGAAGTCCTGCCTTCAACACATGACAATGAACACAACCTAGTGTTCATATCGCTCCTTACTAACTGACCAAACAATCCCGACGCACAGAAACTTGAATTCAACTACCGGAAAGCCAGCTGGGAGGAATACTCGACACATGTCACATGGGATGATGTGGAGGGCCTTCCCGAAGATACAGAGCGCGACCTTGTCATACATCTATACGAGAAATTCCCAAGTGCAGCCGTCGCATGCATTCCACAATATCTACCCTCAACCTTTTTCCCAAAACCTTGGTGGTTCCCGGAGGTACAAGAGGCAATGGACCAGCGTGAAAGGATGTGCAGGGCCTTTCTCCGCGCACGTTCCCCCAGGAACCGAGTAGCCTGGAAAAGGGAAACTGCCGTGTTCCGCAAACTTAGCGTGGAGAAGAAGCGAGAAATCTGGACCCAATTAGCTAACACAATCAATCAAAACATCCCTCTTTCCCAAGTGTGGGGAAAAATCAGACGTATCCAAGGTCGCCCCGAGCTACCTATCCACGTACTGTCGGACGGAGACACTGTCTATTCATCATACCCGGACATCGCGGACAAACTAGCTGAGACTTTCAGACAAAAATAGCGCAATCAACAAATTATAGGGCTTCTTTCCAACATGAAAAGATCCTAAGAGGAAATGAGCATATCGACTTCACTTTCTCAAATGAAGAACTCACACAAACCATTCTCCCCCATGAACTACAATATGCTATCGAGTGCACATCAATGTGATCAAACATCTTCCTGAAAACGCTTTCCAGCACCTACTTAATGTGTTCAATACGTTTTATTCAAATTAATTCTTTCCCAATCAATGACGGGAATCCGTAATTATCCCGATACCCAAACCCGGAAAATGGCTCAGCGATTCGCATAACTATTGTCCCATTGCCCTAACTAGCGCCCTATGTAAGACTGTGGAAAGAATGATAAACTCACGCCTAGTCGACTACCTTGAAATGCATGCAGGCCCTAACAACATCATGTGCGTTGGCCGTAAGCGACACCTCACAACGAACCATCTGGTACGACTAGAATCAGACATTTGACAGGCCTCTGTCCGAAGAGAACATGTGGTTTCCATATTTTTCGACGTTTTTAAAGCATACGACACTACGTGGAAACACGGGATCATGAAGGATCTCCACCGTAAAGGTTTGAGGGGTCGCCTACCACGTTTCATCCACCAATTTCTACAAAACTGCACCTTCAGGGTCAAGGTTGGCGACACTCAAGTCTTTGTCATATCCGCAAGAAATGGACGTCCTTCAGGGAAGCGTCCTCAGTCACTTTTTACCCTCAAAATCGATCAGTTAGCCGACATTCTTCCCCGAAATGGAAGACTGCTCTCATCACTATACGTGGACGGCCTATGAATGAGCTACTGACGCCCCAGCCTCATAACAATTCAACATGAACTCCAGAAGGGCCTAAACCTAGTCGGGAACTGGGCTCCCCTAAACGGATTCCGATTCTCGCCCTCTAAAACTAAAAGCATGCACTTTACCCTTATGCCCGGCTTACACCTGAAACCAGCCCTAACGCTGCACAACACCCTACTAGTATACAAAGAAACGATCAAATTCCTGGGTCTTGTGGGGGATTCTAAATTTACGTGGCGACCCCACATCGCAGCCCTGGCGACTCGCTGCAAAAGGTCGACGGGACTTATCCAATCGGTAACATCCCTGAAGTTCGGTGTCAACACGGGCACCGGAATGACGTTGTTCAGAGCAATAATACGATCGCGCATGGACTACGGAGCCGTTGTCTACGGTTCAGCAGCCAGAATTACTCTCGACCATCGCAAACAATGCTTTGCATATCACAACCGGCGCGTTCCGCTCCACCCCAATCGAATCCCTAATCGTGCTCGCTAACGAACTTTCACTTCCGCTCCGGCGAGACAAAATTTTGCCACAATACTATTTTAGGGCTAGAAGTCTAATCAACAACCCGTCAATCAGCTACACCACAAACATATCTGTTAAACGCCTTCTTGCGGCTAAAAATAATGTATGCCCACGGTTTTCCCTACGTGTGGACAACCTGCTGACCTTGCTGAACATCAATCGTAAAGCTATTAAGCCTCCATTCTCCTACCGAATTCTTCAAATTAAACACACCAACATGGATGATCAACCCACCACCAGTCAACCTAGACCTGCAAGTGTACCCTAAAGCAACTACTCCAACCAACGCGTACCGGCCGGAATTCCTGAGACTACTTGAGGAATAATATATTGAGCACCGTCATATATACACTGACGACTCCAAAACCGCGGACGAAGTGGGAGCCGCTGCTAAGTGCGGGGACATCCCACTCTCCCACTAGAGGCCTCGGTTTTCTCTGCGGAGCTCCACGCTCTCGAACTAGTCATATCTATTGCAAAAACAGATCGCTTCCCCAAATACGTCGTATTCTCAGACAGTCTGAGTGTCCTCACCCAGCTTGAAACACTACACTGCGAACATCCCGTTCTACGTAAAATGCAGCACGATCTCTTTGTGATGTCCAAGACGGGTCAGGCAGTTGAATTCTGCTGGATCCCCGGACACGTGGGAATAAGAGGAAACTAGCTTGCGTACTCGCTTGCTAAACTGGCATCTACTCACCAATAAACATTTTTTGCAATACATTACCGGAACTGGTTCCCTATCATCAACTCCCATATAACATCCCGATGGGATGAAATGTGGCAACACAGTGGACAAGAAATGTTTTCAGTCAAACCCTCAGTCAGAGAATGGGAAACAAAGTTCACCAACAGAATAGACCCTGTGTTCATCAACCGCTTGTGCTCGGGACACACGTGGATAACTCACAACCACTTGATGGATGTCGACACAGGAACAAACGCACCACTTTGCCCCTGTTGCCACCAAGTGGTTATCAGCGTGAAACACTTACTGATGGATTGCAACGCACTCGCGGCAGCCCAAAGATCGTTCTTAAATCCCCCGTGCACCCTACAAAGCCTACTCACTGACCCAACTTACCGTAAAAAGCTTATCGCTTTCGGAAAACACACCGTACTATACGAAGCTGTCTCAACCCCAAACACCTGTGCAAGTGAGGCGATATCTCCACCCCATTACGCACAGAGATAACAATACATTTACAAAGATACGCGGTAACGCTTTACTCTCTTGTACGCTCTAGTACGCGAATATGCCACAATTGAAATATGTACTTGGTTTTATCTTGACAAGACTAATATCCTCGCACGCGAGGCCGTGCGAACTTACCTGAATCAATAACGGTTGCGCCGTACGGGGAAGCCTATAATGACGCACGTTGAGGCCCCGAAAGAAATGAGGCTCGAATCAATTACAATAGGGTCGTCAGGAATGCGATGTGGAGTGTGCAGGGTTTGTATGTTGGGCTCAGTTCCGAAACTGGGCCTGATACAATGTTGCATTTTCAACATGGATGAAGTGGTCAGAGAGGTAAATGCATGGGTACTGGGTTTAGGGGTTCTCAGGAGTAAATGGGCGGGGTTGGCGAGTGTGTTGCTCATAGCGGGTGAAACAGCACTTGTGGCAGATTCGAAGATTTGTTGCCTAGTGTCGGAAATGGGTAGAGTATGTGTGAGGAGGAAGTTGCGAGTTCATGTGTAAGAAAGAAAAGTAATGACATGTTCGAATAATGACATTGTAAATTTAATCATTGTCCCAAATGTTGAGCTGTTGGAGAAAGTACAATGTTTTAAGTATCTGGGCTCTCATGTGGAGGAGACTTGACGAGCGGGAACTGAGAGAAATTTAGAGCAATAAACGCGTGTAGTGTGTTGTAAGACGTTATGTATATAAGGAAAGAGAGGGGTTTAAGAGTGGTTAGTTGTCCCAACTTCACTCAACGGTGCTGAGACGTTGGAACGAGAGCAGAAGTGAAAAGCGGTTTGAAGGTTTTCGAGATAAAGTGCTGAGAGGCTTGATCAAAGTGATGCTGATCTATCGTGTCTGGGTGAACATCTACGTTCAATTTGAAACGTGATCGGTAAGGAAGTTCATGAACAAAGTAAATTCATGTGTTTTGAACTAGTTCTGACACATGGTGAGGATAGATGAATCGATGGGAGATCAGTGAAAAGGGGATGAAAGCGGATGTTATTAAGCAAAAACCGAATCGTTTGTGGATGGATGGCATGAAGCTGGCTTCAGGGAGGAGAGATATCAGCGTGGAAGTAGCGAGAGAGCGTTCAAGGGGCAGCGTGAGAGGGTAATGATCGTGAATGGGTGAGTTTTGACGCGGTTCTGATGCCATTCCCCACTCCTAGCTTCTCCCTGAGAAACAGGATGGACGTATCTGGGTGAGCACTTTGCAATTATGACGCAGCAGGGGTAAACCAGTGAAAGCTGTCTGGTTCTGCTGCTGACATTGATCTCGGAACTCACTCCTGACAATGTGTGTGTTGCGGAGTGTTGATTGGCACCTTTAGCGCTGAACATCTACGTTTTGGTATGTTCTGAGTACTTGTGAGGATTTTGAGGTGCGTTCGGCCATCGACCATTCCCTTCAGGGAGTTTCGGTCTTGCGTCTGTATCTTTGTGTATATTTTTTAAAGATTATTTCAAGGCAGCTAGATAACCCTGCGAGTCGGAGGTAAGTGTAGGAAGACTAAGAAGGGAAATGGATGTATTGTTGAATGGGTGTAGTGAAAAGGGATCTGAATGATGAAGCTATGTGTGTAGGTAACAAACGAGCATAAAGAAAAGGAATGACCGGAGAACGAGTGTGAATGATTAGGTGATGCAGCGGAAAGCCGCGCTGCCATTGGGTGTCTCGCTGTGCGATGGGATAGCTGGGGCTGTCGGAGATCCTACACCTGTGACGCAACGCAGATTACACAGCAAAAGCTGTTGGACATGGGTACAAATGTTGGTCTCTACGCTCACTCATGACCTGGGTTGAGTTGACGTCCTTCTTGTCTTGCCATCGAACACCTATTTCTATGGGGATGCGGCTGTGTGTCTGTTTCTATGTAGCTTTCCTGTGATCTTCTGTCCTACCCACTGACAATACTGGGCGACATTGTTCCGCTTCAGGGAACGATGGCTACCTTGAATAAATGAATGAAATTTTTGAATTAGGATGCTGATCAATTGCCTGTTCACACAGAATAAATCAGCCAACTCCAAGACTGTGGCCGGCCCTGGCAAAAAAGACGTGTTCCCACCTCTTGAAGTGGACGCCAACATGGATGATATTCTATCTGAAATTAACAAGGATGACGATGACGGGGGCTTCCCAATGATGGACGACTTCATGAGCGGTGGTGGTGGAGACAATGAGGAGGATGATGATAACAATGTCTCGTTAGCCAAAATAAAATCCCAAATGGGTTTTGCTGATGATGAGCATGGAACATACCTCGGGTTGCCCAGAGATGAGGCTGAAAGAGGTGGGTGTATGAAGGATATTATTCCCGGCTTTTTCGTTGATGTTGAAACAGCACGACAGTGTAGCATAGCTACTGGTAACATATATATATATATATGTATGTATATAAATGTGTTAA
>SDVV010024603.1:0-12559 GCA_016164225.1 Gammarus roeselii
CGACCAATTATGCTCCACTACAACCATTTAAATAAGAGAAAATTTATATATATATATATAAATACAATATATATCAAAATACAGTACAAATTAAAATGTTTCAACATAAATCATGCCAATGAATTTCCGAACGCTGTCCGTCCATCCGTTCGTTCATCCGTCCGTCCATTCATCCGAATGAGACAAGGTTGCATGCAATGCCCCGGTGAAATGCGAATACCAAAGGTAGTGCGTAAACGTTCTATTTATATAATTTATTGAAATATAAAAAGCCTAATAATATATATAACCTAGTAACATACCTTATGAATAATCCGAAAGCTGTCCATCCATTCATCAGAATGAGTCATCCGTTAGCCGCCTGTCTGACTTCGGCCGTCCCCCTTTCGCTCTGCCCCCTCCTCCCCCCCACTGTCCGTTATCTGACTCGGGCACCAAATCAGTTCCGGTACCCTCCACCCCCACCCCACGTTTCTGCGCGAACCCTCGTACGCCCGTTTGAGTCAAGTTGCAGCATTGCGCCCTACCCCGCCCACCAAAAGTAACTCTATTAACGCCTATCTATAATCCTTCAGTAGACTGTTTCGTAGTACTTTACTCTATATTAACTGAACCGCTAAACTAGACAACAGAAAGAACGTGTCAACCGGTGATCCCAAACCAGGTTATCACTTTTGTTCCGCTGGCTTTCTTGCATTGCAAGGGGGAAGTTCAATGGATTCCTGTGATACAGTTGCTTCACTAGCTAGGGCTCTTCGAATTCAAACAGTTCGACATCTTCATCGCACCTTTTTTGAGATGCAACCCTTATAATCACTCCTTCAAGGAAGCAGAATTTATTTGAAAATTCTTTGGATGCCATTATAAACTCAAAATAACAGTGAAATTAAACCGGCAGAGCGAGTTGAAGACTAACTGGGTAGCATAGAAACACTCAATGAAGTGTCTTTTCATCAGTATTTATCGTTTAATAAACCAATAAGATTTGAAAAAAAACTTATTTTGTTAAGTTTGCTCTGTGTTTTCTTTGCAATAGCATGAAATGAAGACCATGATTATTCGTTTTGAGCGCAAGATGATATACTGTGCTATTTGAAACATTTAAATTAAGAGAAATAAATGTAATTCGTAGGAAGTCATCATCAATTCAAAGCAACCGAATCAATAAGCTCTGGACTGAGTTCTGACGCATTCAATCTGAGATTGTGAGAGTGTGCTTTTTAATATTATATTAAAAGACCACCACCCCTATATATTTTGTTTTATGAAATCGTTAAAATTGAGACACAAAAAAATCCATCAGTTAGTTTTACAGGTGACGATCAGTCCTGGACCAGCATCATTAAGTTCTTTGATGCCTTCCTCGGTCTGCGGGTGCGTCCGTCTGCGGACCTGCTTGTGTTATCTATCTCAACTAGCAGGCTGCGTATTGGCATAGACTGGGATGAAAGTTAAAGGGATTATAGATTTTTTTTCTAAATTAGGATGAATTTTTTTGTTTATCATAATTTCCATTTTAGGTTAGCAAATATTCATTGAACCTGCTATACTCTCCTTACCTCCCTTGATTTTTCCGATCATTACATTATGAACAATCACATGGAAAAATCGAGCTTCTCTGAGGAAATTTCACATACCTTCGAATATTTTTCGTTCCAGGTGGGAAACTGCTTTGGGTTTATCTAATATCAACATAGATTTTAATTTTCCCTAATACGATTGTAAAAAAATTGACCTGGAACTATTCATTTGCACACGACCTGCAGTTATCAATACTTGTTGACGCTAATCGATGTTTGAATCCATGTTATTCAACGTTAGTGTCTACATTCAAATAATTATTGGTCAACAAATATGAATTTATCGTAATTATTATATTATACACTAATGACCCCGATGCCTGCATACATGATCACGTATTGTTGCATGTTTCCTCTTTCCATTTCACAAACTGTGTAATGCCAATATTTACCCCAGAAGTCTCTGCAGCGCTTCCTATGGTAGTCTGGATTGAGTAAACAGCAATCTGCCTCCTGTGTTTGAACTCATAAACAGCTGCAGTGGGAAATGGAAGGGCGCATGCTTATGCAAAAGCGATCGCGCAAACCATTATTAATGATCTTGTACATTAGTACAGTATATCTCACGCACACGCAATTGAGACAATGTAATGGTTAGGAATTTTCTAGTTATATTGTGTGTCCGACTTAGTCACTATATTACTCGGACATTGTCATTTAAGTCCATTTAATTACATTTGTGGCCCTTTTAATTACTTTGGGGCTCACATGAAAGCAATAGGGACAATGTAATGGTTAGGAAGTATCTAATTACATAGTGTGTCCGACTTACTCTCTATGTAAATCGCACATTGTAATTTAGGTCAAGACAATTACTCTTGTGGTCAAGTTATTTACTGTAGGTACAGAGAGAACGCCCGGGAGGGAGGGAGGATAGGAGAGGAGGATAGAGTAGGGAGTCAGGCGCCTGAGATTGGGTCTCACGGAAAACACAAATTGGACAATGCAATGGTTAAGAAGTATGCAATGACTTTATGTGTTCGATTTAGCCCCTTCAAAGCTCTGACATTTTACTGGTAGGTTAAGGTAATTGCTTTTCATAGCTAATATAATTACTATTGGGGAAGTCCAAACGCAAGTAGCACTTAGTTTGCACGGGAAGACCTTTATCCGTCAATATCACACAGAGATCTTATCTTGACTCGCACTTCACGGGGTATGCATACCTTTAATCACTCAGCCGCGTTCGGTAGAAATAGTGTTGATTCATTCAGCGTACGTTAAGAATTGCGTTTGTTTCATTTGGACATGCAGTAGGGTGTACCTTTAATTATTTGGCGCATGACTGGTAGGATTACCGTTATATTATATTTTGGACATACAGTAGGGGACCTCGGATGGCTTACGGCACGCTTACGAGTTGGTTACGCAGTTGTTTAGTGCCATGACAGGCCTCTATATGTCTCGAGATGTGCTCCCCTCGTTACGAGTTGTGACAGTTTGTAACTACGTATTATAAACAGTAAGTATAATTGTATTGGGTTATTTTGATTGAATTATTTTGCACGGTAGGGCTGCTCGATCGGTATAATACGTAGATTTTGACATCTTTCTCTTTATAAGTGATGACCATAGTTTATACGTGGAATTTTATAGCACAATCGATATATACAATTTGATTAAATCCATTCCCTTTTTCCCCGTCGTATGCCCATTTTATTTTAAGAGTTTCATCAGGGCTCATCGTTCAGAATCAAATAGTTGCAGAACTTTTCACATGTTTTCAATCCATATATCTGTGGACAATGGAACAAGGTTAAGATTATATTTACAAACATATATTTATGATGTAGATACATGGGTTTATATAGGAATATTTTCATCATTGTAAGGACATTTTCATCGTATTAGGAAGGAGGGGGGGGGGGAGGTACAGTGATATACGTTCACGCATTTTCAATAAATATTTCTGTAGACAGTCAGATAAATTTGAAAAATTTAATGTAATTATCACATAGGAGCTTATGTGTAAAACGAACATTTACATACTATGAACATTTACATCATTCACTCGAGTACATACGCCAAAGAAAGTCTCCTCTGGCTTACACCTCTTACATGTTAAATCCATGTTTATATTAGTTTTATCAGCCAAGACACATCTTTTCCTCTTTTTAGTGACGGTATTTTTTTTTTCAATGGATTTTTTGGGAATGTCCGGATGACCATATGCATGAATGTGGCAGGGTCCGAGATAGTAACATATGTTGCGTATTTACTGAGGCAGTTTTTAATTGTGGGTACAGTTTGAAGCTGTCATGCTTGTGCGTGAATATTGTGTATGGTCTCAAATTGTGTGTGGATTTTCTGGTTATGGATGTCTCTGTATTGTTCAAGTTTGATTTTATGACTTGTGTCTGGTAATTGACAACTTTAGAAGCTGATTTTGTGCCCTCGGACTCGAGAAACATGCTGTAAGACTGTGGTTGCAAGCAAATGATCTCCCTCGGGTAATCGTCGGTTGTTTCGCTTTTCAGTAGTCCCAGCTGTCATTTTCTTGGATTCGCCGAACAGGGGATGATTTTTCGAGTAGTTGGAGGAGTCCATGTATTCCGACGCAATATCGACCACACCTTTGACCTAGATCAGCAACGAGTCAGTGTCCAAGTAGATGAGCGAAAACGTTGTTACCGTAGCGTGGTTTCAGTGTGTGTGTGTGTCATAAAAGAAGTTGTAGACTTTTGCTCTACATTCTGTTTAGAGCTGATGAGATATATATCTATGTTACCTTAGGTAGCCGAGGGCAATATCAATTTGTTTGATATCTATCACATTTTATAATGCAAGGCAGGAGGCGTTGTTTTGCATTTCAATGCAAATTATGTTGCATATCTACAATTTCTTCATCATACAAGGGATGATTTTTGTAGGAGATGGAGAAGACCATGTAGGCAGCCAGAGGAGATTGCCGCATTTTCCGCCCCAATATCGGCCATACCTTTAAACTGGAATAATATCTACCACATTTCAATGCTACCCATACAGTATTTTAACTTCGTTGCATGTCATGTTGCATATACGCATTCCAATGCTAGCAATACGAGTTATATTTAGGATATTGGAAACAAAGATTTATATGATATATTTTTGTTGAAATTAGATTTTGACACATATATTTTTTTGGAAATTACCTGGGTTATCATTTCCACGAACACATAACTTTTCACTCCGAAAGTTAACGAGAGCATCTTGGCGGAAGATAAGTAATGATTTTTTCGACCTCCCTCTTTTGTGTTATATTGACCGGCAATATCAGACCCACTCAAAGGGTTCTTTATCTATGATAAGCATTATTTCTCACCTGAAGCTGTTGACTCGTCATATCGGTGTAGGATTTATTATCTGTTTTTTTTTTCTCTGCTGTATTGGGTTCTAGATTAATTCTCTTTGTACACATTTTAGATAAACGGATACCTTTGGAAGTAGAGTATGCAACCCTTGCAATCCTATCCTAGTAACCAGAACTTTGTTATTAGTCTTCAGCGAGCATTTTCTCGACGCTTCTTTTTTATTATACTTGCATGTTTATGACATCGAATCGTTTCAGGGTTTTTCTTACTGTTGACAACAATACCATCACTATATTCCCGCAGATTTCCTATATATTCATAATTCTCCTAGCACTCAAACGTTTGAGACATGATTCTCTCGCTTCATGTTTCTTTACCAACAATGTTGAAACAAAGTCAGTTATACATTTGGGTTTATTGTATAATTTTACACTTCATATACTTGAAACCCTTTCATTACCCCATTTGATAATTCGGTTTCCTTCAACTCCACCAGGTTTTTCTTCACAAGACATCTCCTCGTTATCACTATCACTGTCACTGGTATCCATTCCACTAAAGTATCCCACGTTTTTCCCATATTATCATTTTATTAAATTTCGTCTAAGGTTTGGGTGTACTCCATCTATTTCACCTGATCTGTATACGTTCCACGTTTGGTTGTTACAGGCATCGCTATTCCTTTCCTCATCGCACCTTGTTGAGCACTGTCTATATCATTATTTTTGATACCCAGGTCCGGATTATTATGTTTTATCAATACACCCATTGCATCCTTAGAGCTTGAATTGTCTCGTCCATTCCTAAGAGTATCATATTCAAGATAATGCTCTCAGATGAGATGTTGCCAAAACCCAAACGTCGCTCTTGATTTGCTTAATTTTATCGCCTTACTCCAAATAACACATACCCCGCATTATCCTGTCAGGTAAAAGATTTCCATATCAAACTTGGCGATATCCTTCTACAACAAAAGCAGACCATTAACTAATTGTAAATAAATCTGATTCAAATTTTCATATCGACTTTTACATGAACAAACACGGTTGATTACGGCATATGGCGACATATGCCGGTATATGCCGATATAATGTATATCGTATACACGGTTGATACCGGCATATGGCGACATACGCCGCCATATGCTTGTATAATGTAGGCACATTCACATTGATGTCGGTATATGCTGGTATAATGCAGGCGTATTAACGGTTGATGTCGGCATAATGTAGACATACTCATACACACACACACACACACACACACACACACATACACACACACACATTTTTGCATGCATATACACGATCGGTTGACATCTGTAGCATTTTTTTCCATTTGAACAACATCACTTACTTCTGTTATAGGATAGTTAATGTGGATCGGTTTCGCGGTATGTTAAGTTGAAAGAACTAATCATCCTAACCTAACCTAACGTAACTTATGTACGGTATTCAGTCATTGATATATACAATGCATAACGAATATCTTCACTTGTTTGATTTTGATTTGATACAATTCTAAATCCTTTTTCAAAAACCTAACCTGACATGACCTTATGTATGGTACCTAACCTAACTTATGTACGGTATGCAGTTATTGATATATACATATGAACCCACCACACGGTTCTTTATAAAACTTACACCTAATTCTTTTTACTTCATGATCACTCTCGATCCATATTAGTTAGCAGAGAGGGTAGATTTTCAATCTTAGATGGTTTGAATGTTACAAGTAATTCCATTTCGATCTATTTTTTGCAGTTTAGCAGCTTATAGCAAATTTCACCCATTATTTCACAGGTAATTATATCATTGTTTGAATGGTATAGCTATTTTCTATTGCTTTATGATTTTGATTTGATATAATTCTAAATCACTTGTACATGTTATTCACACTCATCAAAAACCTAACTTAACCTAACCTAACCTGACCTCATGTATGGTATTCATCATTGTTATATACATATGAACCCCTCCACACGGTTCTTCATAAAGTTCCACCTAATGCTTTCTACTTCGTGGTCACTTTCGTCTTATATAAGTTAGTAGAGAGGACAGATTTTAAATCTTAGATGGATCGGATGTTACAATTAATTCATTATTGTTTTCATTATCATACAATCGGGCACATGGTCACGCACAATGTTTTCTTATTTTCCTTCAACAGCTCCTGCCACTACATCCTTTGACGACTTGAACATTTGATTTGTCGTTTCCTCCCTATAATTTTCATACTCATTACGATGACTTCGTTTCAGATGTCGTTATTCATTACCTGTGGATTTATGTTTATTCAATTTTATTTCTTTCTAGCAAAGTTTACAGACCCCATCACCCCATTACTTTCGAAAGAATGACGACTCAAGCTATACCCCATCCTTCCAAAACAGAATCACAATCTTGACTGAGCAGGATCTGGTCGGACTCTGATTTATATCCTACCATTCTGTCACACAGATGTAACATTTACCCCGAGATAAGTTTATGAGTATCATTGCACCCCATGAAATTTATTCATCTACCGAGTTCGACATTACGATATTTCTTCCGACTGACACGTTTGAGTTTTAGGATATTATAAACAATTGATTAGGGATTGACATATTTTTATTAGTATTTATTAGTAATAATTACAGGCCTTGCTGGGTGCGTCAATGCTTATTCCTTTTTTATTTGTATCAGCATGGTGCGTACATACAGTCATACCCACCATCCCTATGTATCAGTCTCTTCTCAAATTCCTTCATATACTACACCATATCAGTGATACGAATGTGGAAGCCTGTTCCATCCTCGGGAGTCCATAAATGTAGATCCCCACGATTCCAAAAACTTTTGTTATTTTTCCTCGTTTTTGCGAACTTTGATATTTTTCGAATCTTCTCCAATTCAATGTACGTACAATCTTTATCCTAAAGAAATTCCATCATATGCTCCAGATTTTTTTTTGTTCCTAGGTAAAATATTCACCGCGTTTGTAGATATTTGATATCTCCATCAGTAGTCAATATATCATAGATCCAAGCTAAATCATCTTCGGAGACTTTTTCATCTAACACTCGTAAACAATTTTTTGAGACCTAAACATCCATTTTTATTTATTCTAAGACGATACGTCCGTCACCGCTTATTCTCCACGTAACACGGACTCCTATTTCGTCTTGCAGCTAGCTATTATTATGCGGTTAATTTTTTTTTCTGCCAAACATTAGGCCTATCATCGATCGCCTTGGTCATCATCTATGTATGTATGTACGTGTATAGGTCTCTGTGTACGTATGTGCATATGTATGTTCAAGCGTAGTACGTATACATGAGATAAAAATTAATAGATAACAAAATTTAAAATTCGATACAATTTCAAAATTCAAAAAATCAATAAAATTTCAAAAAAAATCAACGGCCGGACCTTTCTTTAGTAGCCAAGTTATCACTTCAATAGACGGACTTGGCTTTGTCATGGCGTCGAAATCATTTGAAATTTTACTTAATTTATGAATTTTAAAATTGTATTGAATTTTAAATGTTTTTTTTAAATATTTTTTTCATCTCATGTATACGTACATACGCTTAAACGTACGCATGCACATACGTATACAGCCCTATACAAGTTCATACATACACACATACATAGATGATGTCCAAGGCGAACAATGATAGGCCTAATGTTATGCAGAAAAACGCATGCAATTGCATTATAATGACGAAATGGGAGTCATTGTTACATGGAGAACAAGCTGAGACGGACGTATTCTCAGAATAAATGAAAAGGGATGTTCACGTCTCAAAAATTTTGTTTACGAGTGTTGGATGAAAAAATCTCCAATGATGATTTTGCTTGGATCGAAGATATATGGACAAATGATGGAGATATCAAATATCTACAAATGCGGAGAACGTGAATCATAAGAGTAGGAACTATTATCCATATATGGAAGAAGAATAACGAAAACAGGATTTGGGTAACTGATTTCAAAACATTTCAGTCGTATGTAACAGAGTTAAAAAAAAAATGCGAAGGTATATTTTGAAGTTGATATGATCCAAGCAGGAAACTTCCAGAAGTGTAATAAAGTTGGGTTGGTGGAAAATAAATTTTACCTAGGAACAAAAATATAATAGCGCTTATGATGAAATTTCTTCGGATAAAGATTGGACGTAGATTGAATTGGAGAAAATTCGACAATTAAAGTTCGCATAGACGAAAAAGAGGACGAACATTTATGAAATCACGGGGATCTACAATTATGGACTCACGGGGATGGAACAAACTTCCGTATTCGTATCACAGATATGGAAGAGTATATGAAGAAATTTGAGAAGAGACTGATACATAGGGGTAGGGGGTATGGTTGTATGTACGCACCATGCTGATACAAATAAAAAATGAATGAAAATTGACGCATCCAGCAAGATGTGTAATTATTTTTAAAAAACACTAATAATAACTATGTGAATCCATAATCAATTGTTTATAATATCCGAAAACTCAAAAGTTAAGCGATGATTTGCAAACAACCATTCAGTCGGAAGAAACATCGAAATGTCGAACTCGGTTGGAGAATTTGTCTCAAGGGGTGCAACGATACCCATAAACCTATCTCGGGTTAAATGTTAAATCTGTGTGACAGAATGGTAGGATAAAAATCAGTGTCCGATCAGATCTTGCTCAGTCAATATTGTAATTCTGTTGTGGAAGGATGGGGTATAGCTTGATTTGTCGTTTGTTCGAAAGTAATGGGGTGATATGGGTCTGTAAACTTTGCCAGAAAGAAATAAAATTGATTGAACATAAATCCACAGTTAATGAATTGCGACATCTGAAACGAAGTCATCGTGGAGAGTAGGAAAATTATAGAAAAGAAGAGTCAAATCAAGTGTGCAAGTCGTCAACGGATGTAGTGCCAGGAGCCTTAGAATGAAAATAAGGAAACATCGGGTGAGACATTGTGCCCGTTTGTATGATAATAAAAACAAATATGAATTACTTGTAACATTCAATCCTTCTAAAATTGAAAATCTGCCCTCTCAGCTAGCATATATGATACGAGAGTGACCACGAAGTAGAATGAATTAGGTGAAAGTTTTATAGATAACCGTGTGGAGGGGTTCATATGTATATAACAATGACTGAATACCATACATAAGGTCAGGTTAGGTTAGGTTAGGTTAGGTTTTTGATGGGTGTGAATAAAATGTAAAAGTTATTTAGAATTGTATGAAATCAAAATCAAGAATCAAATGAAATAGCTATATCATTCAAACAACGATATAATTACCTATGAAATAATGGATGAAATTTGCTATATCAAAATTGGAAGTGTAAATCAAACTGCAAAGGATAGATCGAATATGAAATACTTGTAACATTCAAACCATCTAAGATTGAAAATTTTCCATCTCTGCTAACTACTGTAATATGGACCAAGAGTGACCATGAAGTAGAAAGAATTAGGTGTAAGTTTTATGAAGAACCGTGTGGAGGGCTCAAATGTATATATCAATGACTGCATACCGTACATAAGTTAGGTCAGATACCATACGAAGGTCAGGTTAGGTTAGGTTAGTTTAGGTTTTTGATGGTTGTGAATAATATGTAAAAGGGATTCAGAATTGTATCAAATCAAAATCAAACAAGTGGAGATATTCGTTATGCATTGTATATGTCAATGACTGAATACGGTACATAAGTTACGTTAGGTTAGGTTTGGATGGTTAGTTCTTTCAACCTAACATACTCTGAAACTGATCCCTATCAAATATCTTGAAACAAAAGAAAGGGATGTTGTTCTAATGAAAAAAAAATGCTACATATGTTAACCGATCCAGTATATGCAGAAAAAAATGTGTGTGTGTGTGTGTGTGTGTGTGTGTATGTCTACATTATGCCGACATCCACTGTGAAAACGCTTGCAATATACCAGCATTTGCCGACATCAACCGTGAATACGCCTACATTTTACCAGCATATGGCGGCAAATGCCGCCATATGCCGGTATCAACCGTGTATGCGCCATACATTATATCGGCATAAATCGGTATATGTCGCTATATGCCGGTATCAACCGTGTGTGTTCATGTTAGAGTAGATATACAAATTGAAATCAGATTCATTCTTAATTAGTTAACGGTCTGTTTTTGTTGTAGAAGGATGTCGCCAAGATTGATTTGGAAATATTGTACCAGAGAGGATAATGCGGAAGTATGTGTTATTTGCAGAGCGGAGATAAAATCAAGCAAATCAAGATCGACGTTAAGGTTTTGGCAACATCTCAAAGGACAGCATTATCTTGAAAAAGATACTCATAAACATGGACGAGAAAATACAAGCTCTAAGGATGCTGCGGGTGTATTGATAAAACATAATAATCCTGAACTGCGTATCAGAAAATAATTATATAGACAGTGCTCAACAGGGTGCGATCAGAAAAGAAAGAGTGATGCCAGTGACAACCAAACGTGGAACGTATAAAGATCGGGTGAAATGGAGGGAGTACACCCAAACCTTAGACGAAATGGAATAAAATCAAAATATGTGAAAAACGCGGAATACTTTAGGTGGATTGGATACTAGTGACTGTGATAGTGATACCGAAGAGATTTCATGTGAAGAAAAACCCTGCTTAAGTAGCAGGAAGCCGAATTATCAAATGGGGTAATGGAAGAGTGTCATGAATAAGAAGTGTATAATTATACAATAAAATCAAATGTATATCTGTCTCTATTTCAAAATTGTTGGTAATGAAATATGAGGAGAGAGAAGTATGTCTCAAACGCTTCAGTGCTTGGAGAACTATGTCTGTTTTGGAAATCCGCGGGAATATACTGAATTCTAATGTTGGTAACAGTAAGAAAAACCCTGAAACGATTCGATGTCATAAACATGCACGTAAAATAAAAAAACTAGCGTCGAGAAAAAGCTCTCTGAAGACTATAAACAAAGTTTTGGTTACAAGGAAAGGATTGCAAGTGTTACATACACTTCTCCCTAAGGTATTCGTTCATCTAAAATATGTACTAAGGGCATTAGTCCAGAACCCAATAGAGCAGAGAAAAAAACACACACCCAGATGATGAATTCTACACAGATTTGACGAGTCGACAGCTTCAGGTGAGAAATAATGCTTATCATAGATAAAGAACCCTTTGAGTGGGTCTGATATCACCGGTCAAGATAACACAGGATAACACAGGATAACACGGAGTGAATAATTTGGTTCTAGTATAAATAATAACCCATGTAATTCCCTAATATATATGTATGAGTCAAAATTTAATATCAATAAAAAATATATCATGTAAAACATTGTTTGCAATATCCTAAATTTACCTCGAATGACTAGCATTGAAATGGATATATGCAACATGACATGCAACGAAGCTGCAATACAGTATGGGTAGCTTTGAAATGCGATATATATTATTCCGGTTTGAAGGTATGGCCGATATTGAGGCGGAAAATACGGCAATCTCCTCTGGCTGCATACATGGTCTTTTCCAACTACCCCACGAATCATCCCTTGTACGAAAAAAAATGCAGATATGCTACATGACTTGCATTGAAATGCAATACAGCGCCGCCAGCCTTGCATTAAAAATGGATAGATATTGAGCAAATTGAAATTGCACTCGGCTACCTAATGTAACACACACACAGATATATATATATATATATATATAAATA
>SDVV010024604.1:0-12559 GCA_016164225.1 Gammarus roeselii
TTCCTTGGAGCTCTGTTGGGATTTTGGCGAGGTGAAGAGTTGTCGAAGTTGTCGTCAGATGTAGAGGTACTTGTATAAGTTGCGGGTTCTTTAGTTGGCTTGTTTTTTATTAGTTCGTGGATAAGGAGGAAAATAGTCTTAACATGACCCTCGAGTCTCGTTAGACGATCGTCGATTGTGCTTGGTTCTGCGGCGAAGACTTCTGCTTTCTGTTCAGAGAGGCCGGTCGCTTGGCTCAGCAGGTTTAATATTTCCTGGACGTTCTTGGTCAACTCGTCGATGCGGCCGTTACTCCGGTCGTCGTCCGCCGAGGTGGTGCTGGTCATCTTGGCGAGGCTGATGTTCTTGGCAGTTGGAAACTTGGTCTCAGGTGTTCTGGAGGGGATGTTGGTCCCTCCCAAATGGAGCTTCTTCTGACTCTCCATCGGCCCCCTGGTTCGCACCAGGGGCCTAGGGGGCTCACTCTTGCTGGCCTATTAGCTGGCTATAGCGAGTTTACAGTTAACGTTACACGACCTCAAATATTTAGTCAAAGCAAACGTGCGGTTTAAGGCCCAGCACAAACTAGGGACCAATCTGTGCTATAGCGGGGGTTCTCTGCAACACCAGTTATCATTTGGCACGGGAGCGTTAAGACACAAATTCCTGCGACCGTTAATATTTTCCGTTCGCTTGATTCCTACATTTCGCTTGGTCGGGAAGTAGAAACAAAGATAAGAGGGAACATCAAATCTAGAGTGTGATTATGAATTTTTTTTGAGTTCTGACGCTAGTCTTGTGATTTCCCCTGTTTACCGAGTAAGGACACTCAGACTGTCAAGTAGGACGTTTCTGGGTTGAAGATATGTTTTCATGGGAGAGATGGCTACTTCGTATGCATACAGCTCTGCCAAGGTAACAGGGTTCTTCTGGGAGGGTAGCCAAGCGCGTGTTTGCCCCGCAGTCAGCGGCGTTTCCACTTTGTCGATTCGATTTGGAGCAGTCCTGTATATTTGGCGGAAATCTGGCAGTCGTTCCTCGGGCAGTCTTAAAAATTCTCGATAGTACGTATTGGTCGGAGTAGTTGCTTCAGGGTAAAATTGGAAATCTAGGTTAACCGGAGGCCCGACGATCATACATGTAGGTGTGAGGATTCGAATCATTCTGCAAAAGAATGAAACCTCATAGCCTTACGAGTGGTGTCGAATAAAGGTTAACAACTTCTCCACGCGTAGAGAGAAAGAATGACGGTCATGCATTCTTTTTAGCATCTAAGAGATGGTTATCAGAAGTGTTACCGATATGGTAAAGCGCTGAGTTTTTAGATCGATTCGAGCCTCATTTCCACCAGAGGGTTATTGATTGAGGACTTCGTCTATAAATAGTACTGTAGAGCGTTTCTCGCCGTTCGGGAATTTCCTTGAGTAGCACGTCCAGGGAATCGACGGGGTGGAATGGAACACGCCGGGTGTGATGCGCAGAGCATTGTTCATGATTATCGGGGCGTATCAGTTTGTGATAATCTCGAGTTCCGAAGTTTGGTCTGGCGACTAAATTGTCAACAACAGCTCCACAGTCAAAGCGTGAGCGAATTAAAGTTGTGTACAGTTTTTTTCAAGTTTCCCGAACGGCACCAAAACTTAAACGATGTTCCCGAGAGGATAATTCCCGTCGACCTCTGACTGCGGGTCAGCAAGGCTACAATGTGAGGTCGTTACGTGAATTAGAGACTCAGACACCGAGTCTCTGTGTACCAGAGGTGTGTTTGGTCTTTGGCATAGGCCGGGCATGAGCGTAAAATGACTTGTCAGTTTTTAATGACGAAAATCGGCATCCGTTTAAGGATTGCTCCCTTTTCTTCTGGCTCCTTTTGCTACCAGGTCAAATACCATTCACAAACGCACCCATCTTATTACCTTTCACACAGATTCAAATTTCACGCACATTAATCTAGAGGACACCTCCTTCCACTCTGTGTCGCTACTTGCCAACCGATCGCTCTATATAACCACACCTATGGCACAACCTTCCTTTCACAGACTCTTCTACAACCACGCCCAAATCGCATTTGCCCATACAGTTCAACCTGGTCTCGCTCAGCGCTCGCCAACACATAAACTTCGTCACTAACACCTCCCAACCCTTCTCCTCTGTCTCATTCGTACTAAAACCATGCAGTCAGCGACCCTACCTATACGCTTTGGAGAGGCGTTCGTTCATTCCGAAGTAACCGCGAAAATATAAACGAAATTCAAGCACGAGGACATTCAGGTATTATATTAGGGGTCTTATCTCCACCGGCGGTCGGACGTGAGCATTGTGAGCTCTTCCGTAGGGCAACCGTACATGAAATCAACGATATGAGAAGTATAATTTAGTCTTCCAACATTTTTTTTTTAAACTTACTCAACACCTAGCTTACCAAATAGGTAAATTTCCGGTACCAATATCTACCTGACGCCTAGCCTCATTGCTCTACCATCGTTTTCCGAAAGAACAAATTTATTCGATCCACATCCCTGATGGACCACGGTCGAGTGTGCAGCTGTCGCCAATTGCGTTCCCAGTAAGGCATCAGTTCAAATTTATTGAGTTCCTTGAGACTGCAATTTAACACGTTCTAGGGCAGGTTACTAAACACGTCCTGCCCACTGAAGCGAGGCCACAGTACCAGAGGTAAATTTATTTTCTCGTGGTGTTGTCAAACTTCTCCAAGGAAGACTTGTGTTGAAACTGCAACGTTGACCAGAACTACGATACTTTTCAAGTCTTCTAATTGTCGCCGTCGTTCCATCACGACTTTGTGAAATAACAAACTAGTATAACCAAGTTAAAATGGGATAGATTGGTCCTGATCACTGCGACACTTAGTGTGATCAATTTTTATAGAGAACACCTTCCATTAGCGACATAACTAGAAGACTGACCATATAAATTCATTTCAATATGGCCACACTTGAGCATTGCTATCAGATTTAACGGTATTATTCGCTATGTTGTTCATCATTTTTCGTATGTATGCCCTAATGCGAGAACAGAAAATTCGATATGTATTCGAGCTGCTATGTTTCAACGGATCGCATGCGACATGTAATCCCACGGAGATGAGAGGCACGAGGAAAATAGGCTCACTATAGCCTTGGCCTCGGGCCACATGGGTGTAGCGAGATAAGCATCGTTCACCTATTTCTCATATCCGTACAAAGTGGGAATAAGCTAATAATAGGATTGTACCAGCACATTTTATTTGGAGAATATTCAAACAAGTTCAAATAGACCGTAGGTGAGAAATGCAATAGTAAATTTGACGACCGATTGTGTCGAGACAAAATTTCACATGTTGGCTTTAAAGCAGAACAATGATGATAGCTAGCTATGCATGCTAAACTGCCTGCTATGACTGAAGAGAGATTTCGAGACAAAATTAGATATCATTTCAATTCGAATAGCGTACACTTCAAACACTTTCTTCATTTTAGTTACATACCAGTAAAAAAGCGTATGTTCCATCGGTTACATAATTTCGCGTTTCATTTAAACTTCATTTAAACCAAATTGTATGGGTTACGTAAGTTTTAATGGTTGTATGATTACAGCCAAACGTCTGGGGGAACTGCAACTGTGTAAATCCATACTATTAAACATACAATTTCGGTGCAGGGATGTTGTAAACAAAACGCGAAATTAAAAAATAAGGTCCATCTCTGTAACCGATTGTACACGACACGTAAATGTGGACTAAGGACATCAAACGGTCGGTTTCGAAGTGCAACTAAATTTATACAATCCAGATAAGCTATACACAAAAATATACAGCATTCAAATATTTGCAAATTAAATTCATTCTGCCAAGTTAATTCGCTGACTCTCAGTGATCTTAGTAAATAGAAAATTCACATAAAATCAATCTACACTAAATTTGAGACATTAAAATCAATTTCAGCTCAAATTAAAACAATTTAAAGTCAGCATAAATAAATAAAAAATGTAAACAAATAATGTAGGATAACGACGAAGTGAACAATTTCCATCTTGGATCTTCCCGTAAAGATACTTTCAGGAAGTCTAACGGACCTAAATCATTTTCAATTGAGTACCTCAAAGAGTCCTCAATGCCAGCGTATGAACACCTCCATGTGGTCAGCTCAGGCAGAGAGGTCAACTTACGGATCACTTGAGCGAGATGCCATCCCGAGATGCCGTCCCGAGGACGGTCTAGACCCCTGAGTGTCGTAAAGGCGACTAAAAGGGGCGGGATGAAAGGGCTAGGAATCCCTTTTTCTGTAAGACCCTTCCTCAAAAACGGCAACACGAGCAGGATAGAGGCTAAAGCCTCTCCGAACCCTATTGTTAGGGTCGCTAAATATGCGTGGCTGTAGTACGAATAAGGTAAAGAGGAGAGATTGGCGAGATATTTGTGAGGAGGAAATTAGATGTGTTGACGCTGAGTGAGACAAAATTGGAAGGTAAGGGCGAATGTGAGTTTGGTGTGGTAAGTGGAAGAAAGTATAGTGTGGAGGAAGGTTGTGCACAAGGAGTGGTCTTGATATTGAGTGATTGGTTGGCTAGTAGCGCTACCGAATGGAAGGAGGTGTCCTCAAGATTGATGTGGGTGAAAAATAAGTTAGGCTTAGAAAGATGGGCAATTGTTAGTGCTTACGGACCTGGCAGCGGGAGGAGTGAAGAAGAGAGGGACCAATTCTGGACTGACCTGAGTGAGTGTATCGAGAGTTTTGAAGGTCATTTCAAAGTAGTTGTACCGGGTGACCTCAATGCAAAAGTTGGAGATGTAGTGGTGGGGAATGTGATAGGAAGGTATGGCATTCCCAGTATAAATGATAGTGGAGAAAACCTGATAAGTCAGTGTATGGAGCAGGAGTTGGTGGTCGGGAACCTTTTGTTCAAGAAGCGAGATATCCACAAGTACACATGGGTAAGGATGGCCCGTGGTGCAGTGGTGGAGAGAGCACCGATGGATTTTGTGCCGATATCAAGGAGAGTGGTGGGGAGGCTGTTGGATGTGCGGGTGTTGAGAAGGGAGGATGGAGGAGTGTCTGACCATCTGCTGGTGGAAGGTAGATCAAGAGTGGAGCAGAAGTGGGAGGGCAACAAACGAGTGGGAGGAGAAAGAGAAGTAGTGAAAGTGAGTGGACTGAATGTGAGAAGTAGAGCCGAGGAGTTCCAGCAGGCGAGAGATGTGGAGGAAGAATAGGAGACGTTAAGGGATGCGTTACTGAGATGTGCGAAGAAGGTGTGTGGTGCGCGCCGTGTGGGCGGGTGCAGAAGGAAAGGTTGCGAGTGGTGAAATGTGGAGGTAAACTGGCGGTGGCAACAAAAAAAAAGAGGAGCGTTTAAGGAGTGGTTGCAGGTGAAGTTGGTGGTGGCTTATGAAAGCTACAAAGAGAGGAGACGAGGTGAAGCGGATGGTGAGGAGAGCCAAAAGAGATGCTGATGCCAGGAGGGGCTGACGGTTGTGCCAGAATTTTGAGGGCAAAAAGATGGTCTGGAAAGAGGTGAAGAGGGTGAGAAAAGGAGAGACCGAAAAGGAGGAAGTGGTGGAAGATGAAAACGGCCAATCCATGTTGGAAAGTGGTGATGTATGGAAGAGGTGGGCCGAGAATTTTTACGAGTTGTTGAATGTTGAGGATGACAGAGGCTGACTTTGTTGCTGTGGGTGGTGGTGCTCAGATGCCAGTTTTGGGAGAAAGACTTGTGGCGGACATTACCAGGGAAGAGGTGCAAGAGGCGGTGGACGTGATGAAAGCAGGGAAAGTCCCTGGTTTGAATGGCGTTGCGAACGAGTGCCTGAAGAAGGGTGGAGTAACGATTTTCGAATGTTTGGTGAGGTTACTGAACTTGTGATTAGTAGCAGGCGTGGTACCGATTGAGTGGCGCAGTACCTACATTGTTCCTCTATATATGAGCTAAGGAGATAAGCATGAATGCTGTAACTCGAGAGGTATCAGTCTGTTATGTGTGGTTGGTAAGTTGCACGGGAGAGTGCTGATCAAAAGGATTAGAGACTGTACGGACTGCATAATTGGAGAGAAACAGTGTGGCTTAAGGAGTGGTAGAGGGTGTGCCGATCAGATTTTTGCAGCGAGACAGGTCTGTGAGAAGTACCTTGCAAAAGGAAAGGATGTGTTCTGGGCCTTCATGGATCAGAAGAAGGCATAAGACACGATTGACAGGGAATCGGTGTGGAGGGTGTTGCAGCATTTGTATGGAGTGGGCGGACATCTGTTGAAAGCGGTGAAGAGTTTCTATGTTGGCAGCCGAGCATGTGTCAGAGTGGGAAGCGAGGTGAGTGATAGTTTCACAGTGAAAGTGGAACTGAGACAAGGCCGCGTGATGTCTCCCTGGCTGTTCAACCTCTATATGGATAGAGTGGTCTGAGAGGTAAACGTGAATGTGCTGGGTCGTGGCTTGGAACTGTTTGAAGCAAATGGGCAGAGTTGGCAATCGAGCCAGTCGCTATTTGCAGATGATACAGCCCTGGTTGCAGATTCAGAGAAGAAGCTATGTAGGCTAGTACCCCAACCACAAGTCTCTGCCACTCACTACAAAGTATACTCGAAGACAAGAGGAGAAATCTGTCAGCAAGACAGCAATAGCTAACAAACTCGCCAACACGATCCTATTAAGAATTGAAAATTCTAATAGGAATTGAGAAAATATAAAACCATCATAAATAGCTAAATGTAATCATCATTAAGGTCCAAGGACCAGTCAATTGTTGGTCAATTCAAATGACCAGCGACCATCATCTCTTTGCCAGGGTTTAGGTTTCACCAAAGTTCAATAAGCAGGTGCTCTCGAAAACTGTAAAAGATGGCTGATAAATGACTGAATTGCCCAAGTGGTTATCAATTACAAGCACCAAAATGAATTGTAAAAGAAGAAGATCGTATTGAAACAATTAGAAACCCAAACTAACCATTGAAATTGCTAAGTTGCGGTACACTGAAAAGTTGAATGTTTACAGTACCTTGTGAAGCAGTGACCAATCCTTTGCCATTGGCCGAAACTGCACCCGAAGTAATGGGTGCAGTGTGCCCTTTGAAAGTAGATATCAGATCGGAACTACTAAATTGATGGTGCTTGGTCGATCTGAGTGGCTTCTTGTAGGTACCCTTTAGTACACTAACAACAGGATTTTTGTTGTTGCTACTGCTTTTGCTTGAGGACTTGGATTTGGTACTGGATGCAGAATCTGAAATGAAAATATCAATGAATTAGGACTAGGGAACAGCTACGAATTTAATGCACGGTCTGAACAATTAATTCAGGAAGAAAAATTAAGACTTCTTTAAACGTTCAAAGATTACCATGTGAGAAACAGACCACCGTCACAGAACTGCATGCAAGATTCAAACAATGGAGGATTCAATTAAACCCAGATTTTCTACTCAACACAAGCCTACAAGATTTGTTAATATTATGCCAGAGCAATAAAGTAAATCATTTCAAATGTAGAGGTGCACAGCTCCTTGCCAATGGGGAGGAGAATCGAGCCCCATTAGTTGCATGAAAAAAAACAAGCATGAACGGAGTTGACTTCCAGCATTTTCACACCCTGTAAGCTTGCATTTATTGATCAGATAAATGATCTATTAAAATTACATTAGTCTGAAGATATTGAAGGGATTTTTCTTCCTAGTCATTATGAGACTAAATTGTTATCTACTCAGTGGCCTTAAAACATTAATTTCTGAAGTATTTGGTATTGAGCTGCATCATTTTGCTGGCACACAGTGGCATTTGCGGCTCCAGTTTTGCTCTGCACTCTGGCCTTGCTGTTGTGTTGAGAAGAGCGAATGCTTCACTGTAACTTAATCCAATAAGCCACCAGCAACAATGCTGGGCAGCCCCAAAGCCAAGCCCCAAAGCTGAGCAGCCCCAAATCAGAGCAGCCCCAAATCAGAGCAGCCCCAAATCAGAGCAGCCCCAAATCAGAGCAGCCCCAAATCAGAGCAGCCCCATATCAGAGCAGCCCCAAATCAGAGCAGCCCCAAATCAGAGCAGCCCCAAATCAGAGCAGCCCCAAATCAGAGCAACCCAAAATGAGAGCAACCCAAAATCAGAGCAACCCAAAATCAGAGCAACCCAAAATCAGAGCAACCCAAAATCAGATCAACCCAAAATCAGATCCACACAAAATCAGATCAACACAAAATCAGATCAACACAAAATCAGATCAACGCAAAATCAGATCAACACAAAATCAGATCAACTTCAAATCAGATCAACTTCAAATCAGATCAACTTCAAATCAGATCAACTTCAAATCAGATCAACTTCAAATCAGATCAACTTCAAATCAGAGCAACCCCAAAGCTGAGCAACCCCAAAGCTGAGCAACCCCAAAGCTGAGCAACCACAAAACTAAGCAACCCCAGCCCAAACCAAGTAACGCCAAGGTGGTGGCAGCGTCCAGGGCCCCAGCCATAGCTAAAGTCTCCCAACACACCGTCTCTGTAGTGTTGATGTGGAAGCATCCTGTGCAATGCCAGGCCACAGCCCACCAACACTTTCAAGACACCATAGCCACAACATATACACTATATAGTTTTCTCATGAACAAGTAAACAATCCGCATAATTTCTATCCTACAAACATTCCTGTCCCCCCATGAGGTTATCCTTGCACGCGTCTCGTTGGTGCGTTGCAGTGTGGCTGAGTGACTTCAACACTCTGCATTTTACAATATTCTGGTGTCCACAGCTAAAATTATATCACACAGGGGGCCGTTTGTCAACGGCTGCAAAACCCAAAAAGTAATTCAGAGAGCAGCAAATAACGAACGCTCTAAACCGGTCACCCGATTCTCTCTTCCCACCTCCTCCTGTTTCAACACGCGCGTGTCGGTGAGTATCGAGGATTTCGGGCGACGAGCGGGTGCGGTCTCCAGCACCGCAGGTGGAAACCCGGGGCTAATCACCAACAACAGCTACCCTAAAGCAAACGACCCTAAGTGAACTGAGCCAAAGTGAACTGAGCCAAAGTGAACTGAGCCAAAGTGAACAGCGCCAAAGTGAACAGAGCCAAAGTGAACAGAGCCAAAGTGAACAGCGCCAAAGTGAACAGAGCCAAAGTGAACAGAGCCAAAGTGAACAGAGCCAAAGTGAACAGAGCCAAAGTGAACAGAGCCAAAGTGAACAGAGCCAAAGTGAACAGAGCCAAAGTGAACAGAGCCAAAGTGAACAGAGCCAAAGTGAACAGAGCCAAAGTAAACGTTACTCACTATTGCACAAAGATAGACAAGGCCGAGAGAGCAGAGGAAGGTTGTTTCTTGTGGAAAACACTCGGCAGATATTAGAAGTCACCATACCAAACAACAGGCACGACATAGTATCAATCCAGGTAGTTGGTAAACATATAAAATGTAAAATCACTCGTCTATCGCCCCCCTAAAAGCAAGGTCGCAGATGATATCGATCTTTACAACACCCTCGTTGATGCCATCACATCACTACACAGTATTGTGCTGGGCGACTTCAACATCCCTGACATTGATGGGGAAACAGACGAATGCACTACTACTGGCCAACGTCTGACTGATTTTGCAGACGATAAGTTCATGACACAAAAGGTGAAAACACCTACAAGCGGCAGCAGCATTCTTGATCTCCTATTTAGTGCAAGTGACTCATGTCACAAACCTCGAAGTAGGCGAACCACTCAGAACTAACAGCCACAACTGTATCAGTCTTTAGATAGAGATTGAGTTGAACACGTCAACAAACTGCGAAAAATTCCTTAACTTAAAATTAGCTAATTTTGATGGCTCAAGAGTCAATGGCATCAGCAAATATAACCCTCGGACAAGATGTCAATCAATCGCTGAACAATTTCTTAACTGCGATTAAAAATATTGAATATGAACATGTCCCGCGCAAAAACAACAGCCGTCTATCAGCCCAAGTACAGGAAAGGAGAGTTGCAGCGCCTTCAGTCACAAAAGAAAGCAAAGCACTCGATAGAACACATACATCCACATGACCACGTAGCAGAAAATGAATACATCAGCAGAAAAGATCTAAAGAGGGTCCAGAAACGTAAGAAAAAAGATTATAGAAATGCAATTGCCGCCAATGCCAAAAATAATCAGAAACATTTTTTTAGTTATATATATTTAGAACAAAAACAACGTCGAAAACAATGTTGGTGAGCTAGAAATGGGCGACACTAAAAAGAGTGTTTTACTTAAAATACTTTTGTTCTGTATTTACATTAGAGAATCAGTAAATTCCTAATCCGGAGGATATCATAGCAGCCAAACAAATTGAATCCCTCAGCACAGTGAACTTTTCCCCCGCCAAAGTTATTAAATATATAGCTAGATAAATTGGAAGGGACAAAATCTCCAGGTCCAGACCAAATTCATTCCAGAACTCTAAAAGACTATAAATGAAATCGAAAAACATTCAAACATTTTCAACTTATCTCTCACAAATGGCACCTGCCCCTCGAAAAAGAAAGAGGCCAATGTTACCCAAAATTTTGAAAAAGAGGACAAAAAGTGTGTCCCAGCTACTACCGTCCAATTAGTCTCACCTCAGTCATTGGCAAGTTGATGGGAGTTTGATAACGGATAAAATTACAGAATTCTTAGAATCAAACAAATTCATTTGCAACGCTCAGCATGGCTTTAGATACAACCGTTCCTGTCTGACAAACATGCTTCTCTTTTCAGAAATATATTTGAATTCCATGACACAAAATCTTTAATCTATATCATTTACCTTGACTTTCAGAAGGCCTTTGATTAAGTCCTCCACAAGCACCTAATTAGTAAATTGAACAGCATCTGTATTCGAGGAGCTTAACAACTGGATAAAATGCTGGCTTACGAACAGACGGCAGCGAGTTGTACTTAACGGAGCTTCCTCCTCCCGGGGCACTGTTACAAGCTGCGTATCTCAAGGATCCGTGTTAGGGCCAGTTCTCTTTACAATATTCATTACCGATCTCGATAGCAACTTACTCTCAAACATGAGCAAGTTCTCAGACGATACTAAGATCGGAGGAAAAGTGCAAACTGAATTAGAGTGTCAGCAGATCCAACTGGATTTGAAGAAAATTTTGATTGCTCAGAGAAGTAGCAAATGAAATTTAATGTAGACAAATGTTGAGTTATGCACATGAATATTCAATGTCGGTAAAAAAATCATTCCTGTCACATAAGAGAGATTAAGATGTCATAATAAGTGATGACTTAAAAAGCAGCAAGCGATGTAACGATGCCGCCAAGAAAGGCAAGAAAATGCTAGGTATGATATCGCGTACTATCTTGTAAAAAAACAAACAGTATGCTCAAGTTATTCATTGCATTTGTTAGACCGCATCTAGAGTATGCCGTTCAATTCTGGTCTCCATTTATTAGAAAAGACGTTATTAAAATAGATGAGGTTCAACGTTTAGCCACCAACCAAACTCTTCCTCTTGCTGTGGAATAAATTGTACAAAGACAGGATAGGTGAACTCAATCTTTATTCGCTAGAGAAACGTCGAGTCAGAAGCGACATGATCGAAACATGGAAGATTAGGAAGGGTAAAGAAAAAGTCGACCAAGCAAGCTTTTTCACTCTAGATGCCAACGAGTGACTAGAAACAATGGATACAAAATCGTTGGGAAACATTTCTCGCTCAACATCACGCCCAATTTCTTCCCGTATGAGTGGTCGAAGAATGGAACAAACTTCCAGCGGAGGTTAAAACAGCAATACAATCAAAACGATCAAGTTGCCGCTCAATAAGTTCTACATAAATCACCGGCAAATAGCTAAACCATTCCCTCTCCTGTTATAAAAAAAAAAGAAATGGCACACGAGGCAAGGCTCTTAGGCGTTCTACTTCAGACTAACCCTCTTGCTATCAAAAAGCAACCTAATTTGGACCAAAAGGCCTGTTGTTGTCTTCCTACACTTGTAAACACTTGTGAACAGGGCCAAAGTGAAGAGCCCCGAGGTGAAGAGCCCCAAAGTTAACAACCCCAAGTGAACGAACAGCCCCAGAGGAAACAACCCCACAGTGAATGAACAGCCCCATAGTGAACAACCCCACAGTGAACAACCCCACAGTGAACAACCCCACAGTGAACAACCCCAAAAGAAAGTGACCCCAACAACAATTCCCCAACGAAAGTGATCCCAAAGTAAATAAGTGATCCCAAAGTAAATAAGTGATCCCAAAGTAAATAAGTGATCCCAAAGTAAATAAGTGATCCCAAAGTAAGTGACCTTCAAGTAAGTGTCCCAAAGTAAGTGGCCCCAAAGTAAGTGGCCCCTAAATAAGTGGCCCCTAAATAAGTGGCCCCTAAATAAGTGGCCCCTAAATAAGTGGCCCCTAAATAAGTGGCCCCCAAATAAGTGACCCCTAAATAAGTGACCCCTAAATAAGTGACCCCTAAATAAGTGACCCGTAAGAAAATAAACCCACAAGTGAGTAACCTTGAAAAGAGTAACCCCAAAGTGAGGAATAAAAGTGAGTAGGACTAACCTTTGGAACACCTGAAGATGTACATAGCCAGCTATAACTTATAGTTTTGGTGCATATAACTTATTATACATACATATAA
>SDVV010024605.1:0-12559 GCA_016164225.1 Gammarus roeselii
TATAGCGTGAAGAAATTGACAGTGAGTTATAATGACACATTTAGACGGCTGATGCAGGTCCCTCGCTCGACGTCAGCGAGCAGGGTTTTTGCTGAAAATCAATCAGATCACATCAGGGTACTGTTCCGTGAAGCGGCACACAGCCTCATGACTCGAGTTATGAACTCCCCAAATGAAATCCTCGTTGCAATCTGCTCTGGTGATGCGCTCGCTGCCTCGTCATTGTTAAGGCGATGGAGAGAATTACTATACGCATAGGCAGGATAGAGTTGTATACCGTAACTTGTTCTTAGTTGTGTGCGGTAATTTTATAACTTTGTTCACACTGTAACCCTAAAATAAGATGTCTCAATTGTAAAACTATGCCCATGTTGGTTGTCAATAAAGATTTTGTTATTATTATAATTATTATAACAAGAGGCATTGCCTCGTCTAGGAGAACGATGGACGAAGATGGATGACGTGTGGCTGCCAATCCAGACGTCTTTTTTTAGTGCAAGCCAGTACTAGGGTAATTAAGTCAGACAACAGCAATCAAGTGCACGAAATTATCATATATGAGTTTTCATATAATGTAGCACAATCGAAAAATGCATTTAAAAAATGTGCGTACAACTTTTGTACTCACTAAAGTTGTAATAAACGGCCCGCGTGATTTAAATTGGACTGCATTTTCTCCATTAAACAATTGAAATAGTGAAAAAGTTGTAGACTGCTTAACAGCGCAGAGTGGCGGGACTGCGTTCTGAAGTTCCACTCCTGTTCAGTATTCCAGTTCCATTCTTGATTTGTTCAGGGGGGGGGGTAAGAAATAGGGCAAAACGACTACAAAGACGGTTACGAGTAACTGTGACAGTTGCAAGTAACTATGACTAGCAAAACGTCTACAAAGACGGTTGCAAGTAACTATGACTGGCAAAACGTCTACAAAGACGACTGCAAATGACTGTGACGGTTGCAAGTAACTGTGACGGTTGCAAGTAACTATGATTAGCAAAACGACTACAAAGACGGTTGCAAGTAACTGACAGTTTCAAATAGCTATGACTAGCAATACGACTACAAAGACGGTTGCAAGTTTTTATGACGGCTGCAAGTGACTGTGACGGTTACAAGTAACTGTGACGGTTGCAAGTAACTATGACTAGCAAAACGACTACATAGACGGCTGCAAGCAGCTGTGACAGTTGCAAGTAAGCGTGACTAGCAAAACGACTGCAAAAAAGGTTATAAGTAAGTGTAACGGCTGCAAGTAACTGTGAATTAAGAGCATCCTTTTCTTCCATCTCAGCCTATTGCAAACAGAGCACATCGTTCGCTTCCTTACACTGATGTTGAAATTAGAGCCTTTTATTTACACTACAATTCCTTTCTTCACGCTATATATCCAATTCGTGGCAAGACGACGTGCCACGAATGTTTGTCCACATTCGGAGAAGAAGAGATGGCGCAGGTCGAATGGGTAGCCCAGATCGGAAGTACACATTTTCTTTCGCACGGAGAGCCTCTCACGATCAATGTATTGGAATATCGCTCGCTTAGAAGTGCTCGGAGCAGTGCTCGGCTGTACTCGGCCTGGGGAAGGATGGCTTTGGGGGAGCAGTAGCGGGTGGCGGCCTAACGCAGTTATATTAGATGGATGCCTGTTATATGGTAATAAAGATATCAAGATGTAACAGTTTATTGGCAATTAAAATATTTACCACAACAAACAATGCTGTTAGGTTCAATTTTTTCACATTCATGCATAAGATCCCTGGACATTGACTCCTGGAGATTGTTTCTGTTCATTTGTCTCCTTGTATTCGCCAACCCTTTATATTGTTTCTTTAAACTTTGTCTCTTTTCCACTGTCTCACTAAATATTTTTCTCACGTAAAATTTGATCCCGAAAAATTGTTTCTTCGAATATAGTCTCTCTAGACATTGTTTCAGTACTCTTATATTGAGTTTGTGAGTCCGCGTCTGAAGTTAGAACAATGGAGAATAAAAGTTAATTTCTTCAATCACTGTTCACATCCCAACATGATTACTGCAGGATTTCAAACATTTTTGCCATCTTATTCTTTATCATACGAAGAAGTCAATGATTTCTTCCGGAACAAAGACGCAACGGAAGAACAACAACCAATATCTGAATATTTGCGTAAATGAAAAACACATGACAGCAACCTAATGGTTGCAATATAGTGTACGGATATTGATCCCCATGTTCCAGTTACTGTTTCGTCAGATGATGAAATCACGAAATGTTTTTATTGACATGACAATTTCCTAGTTTAGACTCGTAGTACATTTGTAAGTGCGTGAGAATCGAATTTACGAATGATTTAAATGAACATGCATAAACTTACATTCTGGAATGCTCTTTAATTTAATTTAATCCCTGTTGGTTACCAGCCGAACCCTTCCATCTCCCTCGCCACTAAAGTAGCTGCTCCTGTCCTGCATTTGACCTTTCCTGAGCGTCTGAAACAACAGGATTCATTTTTTCTCATTCGTTCAATTATTTCCCTAGAAATTTACCAAGCAGATCCTGATACTGACAGACACTGAGCAAGTGCTGTGTTATGATAGAACAAATGTTGATACTGGTTGGGTGAACACTGATATTGACTTGACATGTGTTCTGATACCAACAGAGCAAAGGCAGACTATGACAGGACAAGTGTCGATATTTCCAGAACACCTTCTGATGCCACGACATATACAAACTTTTTTTATAGTCGCAAGCCTCATTCCTTCAATTCATGTGAACCTTACTATTTCTCCGATTATACCTGTACCGAGCTTTGCGAGGAAATGTTCGCCAGCCAAGTCAGGGAACGTTCTTCAACATATCGAGAAAACTTGCGTCACATTAGGCAGAATTCTTCGTCGTAAGTGTAGGAGAGTTGTGTCATATAGGGGGTCATGTAGGGTGCCAAGATATATGGTACTACGCATATATCTTGGTATGCGTAGTTCCATATATCTTGGTACTACGCATACCAAGATCTATAGCATGCTTATTAGTAATAATCACACCTTATTTAGTTAATGTTCTCGTAAGTTGAATCAACTGGTATCACGATCGACAGATATTATGAGACAACTGCTCACTCCCTGTATTATGAGACAACTGCTCACTCCCTGTATTATGAGACAACTGCTCACTCCGTGTATTATGAGACAACTGCTCACTCCCTGTATTATGAGACAATTATGAGACAACTGCTCACTCCGTGCATTATGAGACAACTGCTCACTCCCTGTATTATGAGACAACTGCTCACTCCGTGCATTATGAGACAACTGCTCACTCCCTGTATTATAAGAAAACTGCTCACTATATGTATGTTTAGACAACTGCTCGCTCAATGAATTGGGAGACAACTGCTCACTCCGTGTAATATGAGTCAACTGCTCACTCCGTGTATTATGAGACAACTGCTCACTCCGTAAATTAAGAGACAACTGCTCACTCCGTGCATTATGAGACAACTGCTCACCCCGTGTATTATGAGACAAGTGCTCACTCCGTATATTATGAGACAACTGCTCAGTCCGTGTATTCTTCCTCATGAACATTGTCCCATTGCTGTCACTGTTGGTAGCTTTGACCGCCGACCAGGAGAATAAGTCGAGATCTTTCTGGATGGAGACGTTAGGTCTCGGCGACTAAGAAAAACATTTCAAAAAGATTATGTAGTAGTTTATATGTACATAGGGTGACAGTATTCTGAGAGCAGCCTCCAAATCGCCATTAGAATTGCTCCCATACAAGCAATTCCCCCTCTAGTACACCGTAGTCAAGCCTGTAGCAATTTCCCCCCTAGTACACCGTAGTCAAGCCTGTATCACCGTGTAGCCAAGCCTGTGGCACCGTAGCACCATAGCCAAGCCTGTAGCACCGTAGCCAAGCCTGTATTACCGTAGCCAAGCCTGTATCACCGTAGCCCTGGCTGTATCACCGAAGCTAAGCCTGTATCACCGTAGCCCAGCCTGTATCTCTGTAGCTAAGCCTGTATCACCGCAGTCAAGCCTGTATCACCATAGCCAAGCCTGTATCACCGTAGTCAAGCCTGTATCACCGTAGTCAAGCCTGTATCACCATAGCCCAGCCTGTATCACAGTAGCCATGCCTGTATCACCGTAGCACAGCCTGTATCACCGTTGTTAAGCCTGTATCACCGTAACTAAGCCTGTATCGCCGTAGTCAAGCCTGTATCACCGTAGTCAAGCCTGTATCACCGTAGCCCAGCCTGTATCACCGAAGCCAAGTCTGTATCATCGTAGCCCAGCCTGTATCTCCGAACCCAAGCCTGTATCACCGTAGTTAAGCCTGTATCACTGTAGCCAAGCCTCTATCACCGTAGCCAAGCCTGTATCACCGTAGCCAAGCCTGTATCACCGTAGCCCAGCCTGTATCACCGTAGTCAAGCCTGTATCACCATAGCCCAGCCTGTATCACCGTAGCCAAGCATGTATCACCGTAGCTAAGCTACCTGGCCTGTTCCGTCTTGCTCATTCCCTCCCACCATAACGCTACCTGGCCTGTTCCGTCCTGCTCATTCCCTACCACTACACCATATGCCGCCTTGTTCCGTCCTACGGATTCCCTTCCACCAGACCGTGGGTCCCTTGTTCCGTCCTACTGATTCCCTCCCACCAGACCGTGGGCGGCCTTGTTCCGTCCTACTGAACGCTTCCCATCATAACGCTACCTGGCATGTTCCGTACCACTGTTCCCTCCCACCACACCATAGGCCGCCTTGATCCGTCTTAATGATTCCCTCCCATCACACCGTAGGCCGACTTGTTCTGTTCTGTTAATTCCCTCACGCCGGACCATAGTCCCACTAACTCCCTCCCACCAAACCGCAGCCCGGTCTGTTCCGTCCCGCTAACTCCCTCCCACCAAACCGCTGCCCGGCTTATGCTGCCTCTCCAGCGCAGGCTTATTGGGATCTTCGAATGGAAACTTCTTCAACAATAAAACCAGTGAAACACGAGCAGCTTTAGAACCCTAATTGAGAAAGTTAAGCTTAATTGGTTTTCTTTTCATTCAATTTGTTTCCGATCTTCAGAGGGAAAAAAATGAATCAATCGAAGAACCGTCGCGTCTGGGAGTTAATAAACGACACGCAACTCGGCCCATGTTTGATGGCTCTCAATACTGCGAATCCTCTGCGTTAGTTGACCGCGCTTAGCAACGATGTTTGTTGATGATCGATGCTTGGTCTGTGCTTGCGACCGGTGTTTAATGCATCTCGTAATTTGATGTGGGCTTGCGACCGTAATCTGTGATTGCGACCGATGTTTGGCCCGTGCTTTCGATCGTGGCTGTTGCGGCCCGCTGTTTGATGTGTGTATGCAACCTGTGTTTATTAAAGCTCTTTGTTTGACTTGTGCTTGCAACCAGAATTTATTGCAGTTTGTTGTTTAGCCTGCGCTTGTGACCTTTGTTTGTTGCGGCTCGCTGCTTTGCAGTTGCGCCGGACTGGCCTCGTAAACCTCAACACGTTAATACAAGCATACGTTGCTCTGAACCAAGATGATGGAGAAAAGAGCTTCCCTACGTTACGTTACGCTGTTATCATACCTGCAATAACTCCCCCATCTGGCGGCCTATTGTACCAGCTTCAGATGCAATCTCAACGCTCTCACGAAGCCAACTCAACAAATGATATTATGTTCTGCAGGAAGTATTCAGCGCTCATGCGCACCGTTCAATTATTGAGTCAAATGACAACTCACAAAGTATGTCTCGGGGAATTCATGCTTCCTCCATTCTCCCAGTCACTCCCCGCCCCAGTCTTTCTCCTTTGACAACCCTCGTCTGATTGGTTGTGTCTCGTCCAATAAAGAACGACGTTTGATGCTGAGTACAGCTACGACTAGACTCCGTTATGAAGACTCTGACTTTTTCCATGACTGTCCGAGTAATAGAGAACAGCAGAGCAGGGCCGAGTCATGAGTGATAGGGAACAGCAGAGCAGGGCCGAGTCATGAGTGATAGAGAACAGCAGAGCAAGGCTGAGTCATGAGTGATAGAGAAAAGCAGAGCAGGGCCGAGTCATGAGTGATAGAGAACAGCAGAGCAAGGCTGAGTCATGAGTGATAGAGAACAGCAGAGCAGGGCCGAGTCATGAGTGATAGAGAACAGCAGAGCAGGGCCGAGTCATGAGTGATAGAGAACAGCAGAGCAGGGCCAAGTCATGAGTGATAGAGAACAGCAGAGCAGGGCCGAGTCATGAGTGATAGAGAACAGCAGAGCAGGGCCGAGTCATGAGTGATAGAGAACAGCAGAGCAAGGCTGAGTCATGAGTGATAGAGAACAGCAGAGCAGGGCTGAGTCATGAGTGATAGAGAACAGCAGAGCAGGGCTGAGTCATGAGTGATAGAGAACAGCAGAGCAGAGCCGAGTCATGCGATGTTTGACTCCGTAACAGACTCATCGGTCGCATTTTAGTACCCAAGCCATTGTATCGGGAGGTATTGGATCTGGAGGGACAGATTAGGTTCTAGTGCCGGTGCCTGCTACGCTTCCGCGTGTTGCAGTTCGTGAAGAATGGTGACCGGGTCAGCAGGTCAGTTCAAATTTATATTCTTTGACAAGTGCTACAAATTTGAATGTGTTATTTTTCTGTAGGAATTAATGGTTTATAACACTTCTGCAGGAAAATATCACAAAAATCATTGCAGTCATGTTTTATTTTAACTACGCACCACGAATGTGTTGACAGATGGCACTAAATGCAATTGTTGTCCGTTCACGCTCGTATCAATGTCGCGTGTCACGCTTCAATCAATGGCACATTCCACGCTCGTATCAATGTCATGTTTTACACTCGTATCAATGTCCCGTTTCCCACTCGTATCAATGTCCCGTTTCCCACTCGTCTCAATGTCGCGTGTCACGCTCTAATCAATGTTACATCCCATGCTCGTATCAATGTCACGTTTTACACTCGTATCAATGTCTCGTTTCCCACACGCATCAATGTCACGTTTCACACTCTAATCAATGTCACGTTTCACGCTCGTATACATGTCACGTTTTACACTCGTATCAATGTCCCGTTTCCCACTCGTATCAGTGTCACGTTTCACAGTCTTATCAATGTCACGCTTCACACACATATCGATGTCACGGATCATGTTTGTATCAATGTCCCGTTTCACATTCGTATACATGTCACGTTTCAAACTCGCATCAATGTCTGTTATCATTGCAAGAAAATAACCGAATGCCTGTCAACATTAGGAACTGAGCGAACCGTGCGTGCAAACTACTTAACTCTCCATCCGCGATTCCTTCCATTTGATGATGAGGGCCAAGACAATCTTTGTAATGCTGTAGCAGAGAAGATTATTAGATCAGCGCCTCAAGGGCCCTCTTTCACTAAATTTAATGGCCTTTGCCCTCACTGGGGGGAGGGGGGGAGAGGGAGAGGGGGAGAAGAGGGATGAGGGTGACCTGGGGAAATATTTGACTGTCATTTTACGTAGTAGAGAATAATTGTCTAACGCATGATGAGACGACAGATTGAAATTGTTGGAACTGGTTTCTATGACTAATATTACCTTCGTTTATTATTACAACAACAAATTTCAGAATGCAATAACAGTATGGAAAAAAGATAACTAAGTTACTTTTGAAGAAACTATCGACATGACACGTTTTCAAATTGCACGACTAATAAGAGGACACGAACCTTCAACAGCTGCTCAACCTGGAAATTCTACGTTACATATGATAAAAAATACTTTTAAAATACGTGGCTTTTCCTATGAGTTTAGATTTTGTTTGGCTGTTAATTCCTTCTCCATATGAACTCTCAAATTATAGTAAATGGCATAACACGAAATTACAGCCTTATTAATTGATGATTTAGAAACAAGTTATATGCCACGTAACCGGATATTGCATTCACAATTTCAGGTCTCTCAGAAGGTGAAAACTTACATGACTTTGGTAAATTTAGTCTACGGAAATTAGTCCCAATGTTTAAGTTACTTGAGCCCTGAGTAAAGCATCTCAAATATTCGTATGAAATCTTATTTGACCTTTTAACGGTCGGTGATGTGAATAAGAGTTAAGTGGTGACTCTTATTTCATTTGCAGTTATATTTTTATTGTCTGTATGTATTATCAGGGAAATGTGTACTCTGATATTACCTGCATATGCACGTCGATATTAATGCTATTTATGCAAACATGTGAGCCAACTTTCATCAGAAAGTTATTATAAATATGAGTTACCCTCATGCCTGTTTCATTGTGTATGAATGCATGCAAGCAAAACCCAAGCTTCCACTGTACCCATTTTACCAATGCTTCTAGTGAAAGGTCTCATTGTGTCCGAATCTTGTTCGGCAACGATGTAAATACAACACTGAAAGGATCACATACGATGTAAATACAACACTGAAAGGATCACATACGATGTAAATACAACACTGAAAGGATCACATACGATGTAAATACAACACAGGAAGGATCACATACTATGTAGATACAACACTGAAAGGATCACATACGATATAAATAAAATGTTGGAAGGATCACATACGATGTAAATACAACACTGAAAGGATCACATACGATGTAAATACAACACAGAAAGGATCACATACGATGTAAATACAACACTGAAAGGATCACATACGATGTAAATACAACACAGAAAGGATCACATACGATGTAAATACAACACTGAAAGGATCACATACGATGTAAATACAACACAGAAAGGATCACATACGATGTAAATACAACACTGAAAGGATCACATACGATGTAAATACAACACAGAAAGGATCACATACGATGTAAATGCAACACTAAAAGGATCACATACGATGTAAATATAATACTGAAAAGACCATAACATAGTGTGTCTTACATAGTCATGTTTCATTTCGACCGTCATCTTGTGCAAATATATGGCATTGAACTCTTCAAACCAATGCAGCCTTATTTGTACACCCATAGAATAGAAAGCATCTATATCAAGCAGGTGAGCGCCATCCTTATCAAGCAGGTGAGTGTCATCCATAGCAAGCAGGTGAGCGCCATCCATAACAAGCAGGTGAGCGCCATCCATAACAATCAGTTGAGAGCCATTCTTAACAAGTAGGTGAGTGCCATCCATAACAAGCAGGTGAGCGCCATCCATAACAAGCAGGTGAGCGCCATCCATAACTAGCAGGTGAGCGCAATCCACATTAAGCAGGTGAGCGTCATCCCTAACAAGCAGGTGAGCGCCATCCATAACAAGCAGGTGAGCGCCATCCTTAACAAGCAGGTGAGTGCCATCCCTAACAAGCAGGTGAGCGCCATCTAAAACAAGCAGGTGAGCGCCATCTATAACAAGCAGGTGAGCGCCATCCATAACAAGCAGGTGAGCGCCATCCATAACAAGCAGGTGAGCGCCATCCATAACAAGCAGATGAGTGCCATCCATAACAAGCAGGTGAGCGCTGTCCATAACAAACAGGTGAGCGCCATCCTTATCAAACAGGCGAGCGCCATCCTTATCAAGCAGGTGAGCGACATCCATAACAAGCAGGTGAGCGCCATCCATAACAAGCAGGTGAGCGCCATCCATAACAAGCAGTTGAGCGCCATCCATAACAAGCAGGTGAGCGCCATTCATAACAAGCAGGTGAGCGCCATCCATAACAACCAGGGGAGAGCCATCAATAACAAGCATCGTATCAAGCAACTCACAACCTCTCACACCATACATGATCCCAACCAAGCATCGCATCAAGCAACTCACAACCTCTCACACCATACATGATCTCAACCAAGCATCGCATCAAGCAACTCACTACCTCTCACACCATACATGATCCCAACCAAGCATCGCATCAAGTAACTCACAACCTCTCACACCACACAGGATCACATCCAAGCACCGCATCAGGTAACTCACAACCTCTCACACCACACAGGATCCCAACCAAGCACCGCATCAAGTAACTCACATTCTCTTACACCATACAGGATCACATCCAAACACCGCATCAAGTAATTCAGCCAGGAAACGGTGCGAGGAGAGGAAGGGAAAAACACAAGGCACGCGTGGGACGCCGCTAGGGAGTGTTGCGAGAGAGTTTATGGGCAACATGTGTTATCAGGTAATTAGCACGGGAGGTAAGGGACAGGGAAGCGAGATAGGGGAGCAGGGTAGGACTGGACGCTGGGGAAAATAGACTCGGCAGAGCGGCTGGCGAGCAAGGAAAGTAGAGAGCACATGGGGTAGGTAGCTGGGCTGAGTGGCTGTCTGGCAAGAGAGGAGATAATATTTGGGAAAGGAAGCTGGATTGAGTGGCTGGCAAGCAGGAAGAGGAGAGAACACTTGGGGGTGAAAGCTGGGCCAGTGGCTGGTAAGCAGGGAGAGGAGAGAACACTTGGGGGTGAAAGCTGGGCCAGTAGCTGGTAAGCAGGGAGAGGAGAGAACACTTGGGGGTGAAAGCTGGGCCAGTGACTGGCAAGCTGGGCCAGTGGCTGGTAAGCAGGGAGAGGAGAGAACACTTGGGGGTGGAAGCTGGGCCAGTGGCTGGTAAGCAGGAAGAGAAGAGAACACTTGGGGGTGGAAGCTGGGCCAGTGGCTGGCAAGCAGAGAGAGGAGAGAACACTTGGGGGTGGAAGCTGGGCCAGTGGCTGGCAAGCAGGGAGAGGAGAGAACACTTGGGGGTGGAAGCTGGGCCAGTGGCTGGTAAGCAAGGAGAGGAGAGAATACTTGGGAGTGGAAGCTGGGCCAGTTGCTGGTAAGCAAGGAGAGAAGAGAATACTTGGGGGTGGAAGCTGGGCCAGTGGCTTTTAAGCAGGAAGAGAAGAGAAGAGAACACCGGGGGGTGGGAGCTGGTCCAGTGGCTGGTAAGCAAGGAGAGGAGAGAATACTTGGGGGTGGAAGCTGGGCCAGTGGCTCGTAAGCGGGCAGAGGAGAGAACACTTGGGTGGAAGCTGAGCAGAGTGGCTGGCAAGCATGGTGAAAAAATTGAGTTTGATCATTTTGATCATGCATTTTCGACTCCTAAAACGCCAAAAGAACAGCTGCTGTAGCGATGGCGCAAATGAACAGCTAATATGGGGATGGCGCGAATGAGCAGTGGCTGTGTGGATGGCACGAATGAACAGCTGCTGTGGGGATGGGGCGAATGAACAGCAGCTGTGGGGATGACGCTAATGAATAGCTGCTGTGGGGATGACGCGAATGAACAGCTGCTGTGGGGATGGGGCGAATGAACAGCTGCTGTGGGGATGACGCTAATGAATAGCTGCTGTGGGGATGACGCGAATGAACAGCTGCTGTGGGGATGGCACGAATGAACAGCTGATGTGGGGATGGCACTAATCAACAGCTGCTGGTAGGATGACACTAATGAACAGCTGTTGTGGAAATGAAACTAATGAACAACTGCTGTGAGGATGGTGCTAATCAACAGCTGCTGTGGGGATAGCGCTGATGAACAGCTGCTGTGGGAATGGAGCTAATGAACAGCTGCTGTGGGTATGGCACTTATGAATAGCTGCAGTTGGGATGACGCTAATGAACAGCTGCTGTGGGGATGGCGCTAATGAACAGCTGCTGTGGGGATGGTGCTAATGAACAGCTGCTGTGGGGATGGCGCTAATGAGCAGCTGCAGTGGGGATGGCGCTAATGAACAGCTGCAGTGGGGATGGCACTTATGAGCAGCTTCTGTGGGGATGACACTTATGAACAGCTGCTGTGGTGATGGCGCTAATGAACAGCTGATGTGGGGATGGCACTTATGAGCAGCTTTTGTGGGGATGACACTTATGAACAGCTGCTGTGGGGATGGCGCTAATGAACAGCTGCAGTGGGGATGGCGCTAATGAACAGCTGCTGTGGGGATGGCGCTAATGAACAGCTGCTGTGAAGATGGCACTAATGAACAGCAGCAGTGGGGATGGCAATTATGAACAGCTGCTGTGGGGATAGCGCTAATGAACAGCTGCTGTGGGGATGGCGCCAATGAACAGCTGCAGTGAGGATGGCGCTAATGGACAGCTGATGAACACCACCATATGAAATTACGAAATAAGAAATCAAAATTAATTCGTCACAGCTCTTGGGGCCGCCGTGGCCGAGTGGTTAGCTAGTCCGACTGCAGAGCCAGCCTCTGGTGCTACATGTCGCGAGTTCGAGCCTCGGCAAGGACATGACGGTCTTGTGGCAGCGAGATTGGGCGCCTCCCTCCTCTTTGTCAGCCGAATTTAGCCACCGCCAGTTCGCACTTCATGGAGAAACATATGATTCACAATACATAGGTTGGTAAATTAAAATGTTAGAACCTATCGCAAAAGTATGACTATGACATAATATGTGTGCAGACGTGGACTTGGAATTAGCTGACATAAAGAATAGTGGAAGAAAAAGTTTTGCAATGTAAAATAATCTCGTATGCGCACATTATTAAGACAATGTTATGGTCACTGTTGAAAAGTACTAGAAACAAAGAGATCGAACTAGAAATGCCTTAATGAACCATCTAATTCAAATGTTCAGAATTGTCTGGTGACAGAACATGACCTATATA
>SDVV010024606.1:0-12559 GCA_016164225.1 Gammarus roeselii
AAGCAACAACATCACATCAAATTTAGTCTAGCAAAACTCATACAACACTGCCCCCAATTCCTCCGCCAGGGCCCTCTTGAAGCCGCGAAGTGAATCACACTGCACCACATCAGCGGGCAGCCGATTCCAAATCTGCACACAGCGAGAATAAAAGAATCTCCGTTTATAGTCTGTCTGACAGCGAGGAACCACCAGCTTGAAAGGATGCCCACGAGTGCCAACATCCGGAGCTCTCTCAAACAGAGCAGACAAACCTGAATCAATGAGTCATGACTAGTAATATCAGATTAGTTGTAGATGTGAATAAGCAAGCAAGCAAGCATGAGAGGGAACACAAGCAGGCAAGCATGAAGAGCACAATTAGAGAATGTTATATTCTGCAAGGAATAGAAAGTTATTAATAAAATGAATTATATATACTTTATGTATGCATCCAACTATACATATATGGCCAATTAAAAGCAAGAACATAATGCATCCATAAAGCAAACAGATGGCTTGGGGGAATAAACAAGCTCCCTGTAACAACATCAGTCAAGAACTTGACAAGAATCAATGCTTAGGACCCTTTGGCCTGACCAACATACAGTTTTGAGGTGATAGCTATGTACAATATCATGGGGCTGAGCAATATGACTACAAAAATGGCAGTATTCATCTCAGTTTTCCAGAATGGAATTAAGAGGGTATGCCAAACTATCTTTACAAGATCTCAGCAACTAATTTCAAATTACTCCTACATTCATCGATTTTTTTTAGAGAAATTTCGAATTATCCATATCCTAAATTAACAAATATTAGGAGATAATTTTGAACCCATAAAATATAATTTTGGAGTTCAAAATCATCTCCAAAGATCTTGACTTAGCTAAAATTTCTTCTTCATTGTCTATGCAGATTGGCAGACTGGTTCACTCCTGCAGGCCTAACTAGTTTACATATACATTTGTCTCGATTTAATATTTATTAATAGCTGCAATGATATTGTAAATTATCTGAAAAGATCTGAATGAAGTTTTGTCAAATTTAAACTACAGTAGAGTAACTGCACTCAGGAAATAAATATATAGCTACATGGATATGTCAAGCATTGTTGAAACTTTTTTTTTTCATCACTTGCAATTGCAAAGCTGTTATTTGACCACTTCAACTTATTTTAGTGCTAGGCCCAAGGGCAGGTTTCTCTTTTACAGACACATTGCCCTTTCTAACGGTGCTTCTGCAGAGGTTCAAATAAAGTTAGAAAGGAAGATGAAAGATGGGAAGAATGAGTTTATTTAATAAATATTGTCACTAAAGTCTCATGTAGATTAAATTGTCTCCTAACCAAAGGTATGAGAGGAGATGGGGTAGGCACGGCAGATTATGTTTGTGCTAAATTGTTTGCTAAGAAACATTGCACAACTGGATAAATTAAGATCTCATAAATGGAAAAAACCTTTCCATGTTAAAAAATTATTGGTTGGTCTTTATTTATATATTATTTATGTTTTATCGTGCAATACGTCAGGTATCATCGGCACTACGAGCCTGTCAGAGTCAAGATCAAATCTTACTTACTTGGTAGCTATGTTACTTGGTATGTTCCTGGCGCCATTTGGAGTCTGTAAATCATGCGGGGTAGCCATCTTGGGCTCAAAGTTGGCTAAGTAGGTTGCATATGCTTAGGAACACCTGCAGATCTCCTGCTGGGAACTTAGTGCTGAGTAGGGTGGGCGGTGCAAAGGGCAGGTTTAGGGCTCCTTGGTGGGCTGAGAACTCCGGGCACTCTATCATAGCGTGATGTATGGTCAAGTCTGTGGCCCAGGATACACAAAGGGCATGCTGGGTCTTTGAAAAATAGTGTCCATGACTCAGTCTGCAGGTCTGCCGGTGGAGTTGTGTGAGGGTAACCTGGAAACGTTGGTCTAGATTTTCTGCACAGAACAGCCTAGCAAAGGCTTGATTGACATGTAGGGTGAGCAATGTGCAGTTCACTGTTGCTGCCAGGTGGCATTGTAATGCCCGTCTAAGGCCCAGGCCAAATCATCAGAGGGGAGTAGGAACTTTGTAGGGAGAGGCAGGCAAAGAAGAGCCTCTTCGGCAATAGCGTCTGTAGCCTTGTTTCTTGCTATGCCCATGTGGCTAAACACCCACTTAAGTGCAATGGTATCAGGTGGGAAAGCTGCCATTTGCAAGCAAATGCTGTCAACCAGATAGTTTGAGGATGACTGGTATGATTTTAGAGCTTGCACTGTGCTAAGAGAGTCTGTGAAGATAATGTATCTCCCAGATTTCCCAGTAACAACCAGTAGGGCGTGGTAATCTGTACCGAGTTCAGCAGTGAAGATAGAGCTATGTGATGGTAGATGAGAAAGCAGTTTGAAGGAAACACTCCACACAGTGCAGGCCACCTCTCCCCGGCCGACAGTACCATCCCAATAAATAGATGTCCAGTTTGTGTATTGGTGGTTTACCACGTTCTGGAGCAGAGTCTGCCACTGGGAGGCATCAAGGTCAGCTTTATAATTTGTACAGAGAGTGGCAAATGCTGGAGTGTCTGAGAAAACATGTTTTGGACATGCGGGTGATGAAGTAATGCTCTCATAGCTAATTCCTGCTTGCTGAAATTTCCAGAGGTCACAGCCTGTCACTGGCAGAGGCAGTTTGGAAGCAGCAACAAGGATATCCGGATGGCAAGTGCTAAGGAGAGAAGCAGATGGATGCAATGTTACTGCAAGGACATGGGATACATATTTAGCCAGTAGCATCTTTTGGCGGATGGCCAAAGGAGGAACAATTGCCTCAACCTCAAGGTGAGAAGTACAAGTACATCAAAGGGCACCCAAAACAGTGCATAGAGCAGCATATTAGATGCAGTCCAGGGCACTTGGGTGGCATGCAACTGCTGTGTCAAATAGGAAAGATAAGCAAGTTTGGGGCAGATGAGAGTAGTATACAGGCGTCGTAGTGTTGAGTAGTCTGCCCCAAGTCCCCGTGAAGAGATGACTGATAAAAGTTGCAGGTCAGATTGACCTGTTGCTTTGAGTCCGCCGGTGTGCGGAGCCCAGGTTAGTTTCGGATCAAATGTGAGGCCAAGAAACTTGGAAGTGGACACATATTCAATGGGAGATTTGTGGATGTAGAGATTGGAACAGGAAACTAACTTGTGTCACTGGGTGAATATTATGGCTTTTGTCTTGCTGGGCAAGAGCTGAAGCCGCCATTTGTGAGACCACCGTTCCACAGCACAAAGTGCCTCCGGAACATTAGACAGTAGCTGTGGCAGGTCGGGACCAGAAACCCAAAAAGCACAGTCATCAGCATACAAGGAATAGGAGAGAATGTCAGGGCACCAGGCCAAATAGGTCCTCAATCATGATGCTGAACAGCACCGTACTGACCAGATCCCTGATACACGCCTGCAGATATTGGATGACTGATGCATTCAGTCAACACGCTTGTAGATCTTACACTGGGATAGAAACTGCTGGATAAAATGGGGCAAGTTGCCAGCAAGACCAGGTGAGTGCAACTTCTGCAACAAGTCATGGTGCCAGACAGTATCAAATGCTGTCTGGCACTATGGCCCACACAGAAGTTGCCTTGATGAAAATTTGTGCGGGCAGCCGCTTCCAGTCGCATCAAGGGATCCAAAGTTGAGAGGCCAGAACCAAAACCACTCTGGCATGGGTCAAGGCAGTCTTTCAGCTCCAAGAATCTCTGAAGGCGCCATGTACCATCTTCTCCATCGTCTTGCACAGGCAGTTAGTAAGGGCAATAGGGCGATAGGATTCAGGGTCAGTGGCCACTTTGCCTGGCTTGACAATAGGAACATCAGTGGCCTCACACCACTGCAGTGGGAAGCCCACCTGCCAGATGTAATTCAAAAAAGGCCAGAGCAGAGGAAGTTTTGTTTCTGGGATGTGCTGGAGGAAAACAAATTGGATGCAGTCAGGGCCAGGAGACTTTGAGGTTGATGATGCAAGGGCACTGCGCAGTTCTGGGAGTGTGAGATCCTTGTTATATATACCAGTGAAGATGAAAGGCAGGAGTGAAAAAATAAATTGGGGCCTGTACAAATTCTGACTTCAGGGTACTGAATGTGACATCAGGAGAATAACCATCACTCCTCCTGCTGTATTGGCATGCCAGGACATTTGCCACATCCTTGGTCTGAGAGACAACAGTATCATTTACCTTGAGAAAGATAGTTCTGCAAGGACGCAAATGTTGCAGCATTCTCACCTAAGTTCAAATGTCTCTGGAGTGGGTGCAAGAGCTGATACTAAAAATGAAGATATTCCAGCTTTCTGCCTTGGATTCCCTTTGGGTTTGGAGTGATATGGCACTTGCATTTTTGTACGCAATCCAGAGCTCCATGTTGCCTAGGTGGCAATCATAGCAATTGAGGGCACGGGCTTTGGCATTCACTGCGACTTGGCAGACCAGGGTCCACCAGGGTTTAAAGTGCTTACCAGTCTTGGTCCTCCCAGATGTCCTGATGTTATGCTTGACACTACTCAGGATGCTAGCTTCAACCATCATGCATGCCCGTGTTGGTGACAGGAAAGATTTCAAAGTGGGAAGGGTCAGGTCTATCTCATAACCAGTCCAGTCAGCAGAGTTCAACAGCCAACAACTGAGGAGCTCAGTAGATGGGGCAGGAATATTTTAATCTAGAACAATGGGGAAGTGATCACCTGAGAAAGTGTCAGAATGTGGTTGCCAGGCAAAGTTTGGAGCAAGATCAGGGGTTGTGATGGTCACATCGATGTGTGCTAAAGTACCATTTGCATGGGCATATGTGGGTTCTCCAGAATTGAGGAGAAAGAGGTCTGTGTTAGTTATCCAGGTATCAAGCAGCTTGCCTCTGCCGTCTGCAATCGGCGAACCTCATGAGAAATTATGCCCATTAATATCGGCACAGATAATGAAAGGACAAAGGAGTCACGGCAAAAGTGAGTCCATGTCTCTAGTGAGATTTCCCGAGTCAAAAGCTGGGGGTATGTAGAGAAAACAGACAGTGATGCTACTTGAATGAAGGTGGATCTGAAGAGCACACGCCTCCAGTTCAGACACAATAGAAAGGAAGGCATGGGATACCTGAGCAGGTGAAGAGACAAACACCACCTTGAGAGCCCTCAAGCCTGTTCTTATGAGCTGGTGGTGACTGGTGATTAGCCATCTTTATTGCTTTATCATTGGGGAGCTATATATGTCTCCTGTAGGCAAATTACATCAGGATGGATGCTGTCCAGGGCATAGTGAAGGTCTGTAAGACAAGGATAGTATGCCTTAATACTATCCTTGCTAAAAATGTATTAAGAGGCACTTCATTTTCTGAACAGTTTTCCACTGACATCAGAGCACAAACTATTCACGCTGGAGCATGAAATGACTGAGAGCTTCATGGGAGTGAGGCTACTTGGGGCTTCTTGGCTCTTCTTACCTATCTGGGCAATGGTTGCACTAGTCTTCCTTGATGTGAAGGCAGATGATGAGGTACCGAGTTCTCCAGTGGTTACAGCAGCTATGAGGTTTGCAGTGACATCATTTGCAATAACAATGGGCAACTTAGTTTTAGCTATGGATTTCTCAGTTTTCTTTACAGTTGACCTCGCTGGTTTGGGCAGCAAACTCCAGGCTTCATAGTGATGTTTTGGACCCAGGCTAGGCCTGGTGTCCTGCTGGGTGCTAGTTCACTTGTCTATGGATGTTCAGTAGTATGTTTTCAGTAAGCAACACTAAGCTGTCTTTACTTAGGCTACCTACATAGACACTCACTACACTTAACCAGTTGCTGACAACTCGCACCGTATGTATTTATATACATCAAGGTTAAATTGGAAAAGTTTTTCATCACAACTTTTTAATAAGACCGTGTTTGCCGGTTTACAACACCAAAATATCAGATATACACGTCCGCTCGATGCCGCCGTCCACAAAGTTCAAGACCAAATCGAAGTTTATTTACGTTCCAAAAATATAAACGTCATCAATGCTATAGACACTTGAAAGCTATTAATGATGATCTCAGCTGGGTATTTCACATACAAATCAAATTAGATAGAAATGTCTGCTCTCAATAAGAGGTCTCAGAGCTTTAAGCAGCGGCTGTTGGGGGTGATGATTCACTATCCCAAGATAGAACAACAATTAACGGTCGGGAGCATGCACCAGCTTCCCGTGAAGGTATGGAAGCTGGTGTATCTCACTCTCACCTTTACGAACATTGCGAGACTCGCACTGAGGGATGCACTAATGCGCCACGCCTTATTCCCCACTTCTCCACTCAGTAACTAAATTTGTTAAAAAACGACCGGTATATATAGTTAATGTCCCTATATTTGTGAATTGGGGTGTGGGTTCACGATTATTGGTTGGTGCGTTGAATAATAAATGATGAAAAGATTGAACTGGTAATGACCCATGAGAAATATGCGTATGAAATTATGAACGAGTTGAATTATAAAAGTAGCGCATTTATGAATAATTATGGTAATGTGATCAAGTTGTAAATGATAATCATTGATGAACAGCCTGAATTGATCTCCTGCCCCTCTCAGCCTCTAGCTACAAATTCAGCGCGTGACTGAGCGCTAAATTTCTAGGGATAAGATGCGTCAGATTAAATTAGTCGCCGTGTATTACGAAGTGAATAATTCAGGTTTTGCAAGGCTTAGCTGTATTAAATTGACTCCAAACAATTCAGAAGAATTCATCGATGGGTTTTTGTCACTACTTAAACCAGAGAGAAATCGTGACCGGCGTGCATTGCAGGGCGGAAATTATGGGCGTAAGTTGTTTATGTACGCATATATTACAAAAAAAACCAAGTTGGCATTCGCAAATAAAGAGATCAAGTAATTGGGAACGAATATAAAAAAATGTGACGTAATGTCACGAGTGGAAATGACGATTTGTGGAGACAGTAAGGTGAACGACGATAAGAAGTACGCAAGCAATGGTAAATGGAGTGGTCGGAGACAATGAAAGTACCTAATCCTGTGTATAGTCTGACAAGCTAATCCGCTTCACAATCATCACACGACGACGCTGGGTGGTGGCTAATAAAATGAGATAACGTGAATAGTATCACGAAAAAAATACAAATAGAAATATACAGTGAACGGCACGGAATGAATTTACATTGGTGAAAATGATTGCTAGGGATAGATAGTCAATTACACGCGAAGTACAGGGATAGGTTGACTACGATGAAAACTTTTTAGTGCCGTATAGTTTGAAAACTTGTGTACTTCTTAGTGCCGTATAGTTCGAAAACGGTGCACATAGATGACAGAATAATATACGACACGAAATCCTAACAAAGAAAGTACCGATGAAAATTTAACGCTACATCATGTTAGAAAAACTAAAATAATTATACCATCGCGGTATGAGATGACAAAATGAATTAATGTACAATTGCGATAAGTAATCGATTGCCAAAATTACGTATAGTTGGTATAATAACTGCTCACGCTATAAATCCCAATATCATGGTAACACTATGAAAACACATAGATATGATTGTGCGACACGACAACACGTCGATGCAATGAAAGAAGGAAATAAATACCCGAATATAACCGTTCACGTCAAATTTACGCAAGAAGGGAGACTGGTGGGAAAGCTTGAATCAAAACGTGACTACCTGTTTGTAAACACGGCATATACACTGAACGATGGCGCACTAAACATCGCACGGGACGATGGCTTCAAATATGGCGACCCGTCATGGAAACGTTGGTTTGGTCCCGCGCGACATGCAGAACTAATGCGCTGATGGAAGGGGTTGGCATGAGACGACCTGAATTTCGTAGGATAAAGAAGTGTTGGCGTTGGTGACTGACGGTAGTGGAGTAGCACTGAATTTGACGGCGCCATGAGGCGCTAAGTGCTGATATAAGAGTCGGTTGTTGTCGAGATGAAGGGAAAAGTCACTCAGGACACGAGTGCTTGCGATTACGGTGGTGTTTGTTGAGTTGGTCGGTCGAAGAAATGCTGCTGGTGCTAGGCAAGCACTGGAATGTAGGGTGTTACTTGAAGCACACTTGGTGTGCGGGATGAGATATGCAGCGGTGACGGTAGGTTGATGAGAGTGCGCGGATGAAGACGGTGGAGTTGTGTTGACGATTGGGTGAGGTTTATTTAGTTGAACGGTCGACGAGCAAAGTGAATAGCCGTCATCAAGATCGGATAAACGGCTCGAAATTGTCTTGCTGTATAGTATGGTATTGCATTCGCTGAAATAAGCTAAATCCAGCGTGCAGCGCATACCTTCTGGGCGAGGCGACCTAGAGGAGCGTAAATACTACCTCTTCGAACGCTTGTGATAGACTGACTGTGGCAGCTAGCTAGCTAGGCCGTGCATGAGTAGACGACCGCAGCGAGCGGCAGTGGTAGACATACGGACATACAAACGTACGGAAATGGGAGCTGAATGCTACATACGGAAATGAGTGCTTACGAACAATACAATATGGTGTGGCATGTTCTTGCAATAATTAAGTGAAAAAAAATCATAATAACGTAAAAGTCTGTCAAGGTTATATATGAACATCAATCTATTATAGCATAGCTCCCTTGGTAATTTAGCACTTCTATGAATGCTCTGGGTCTAACAGCTAAGCTACGAGTTGAGTGAAGTACAGTTGAGCGAGAGAGTTAGAGTGAAAGAAAGGTATAGCTGACTATAAGTGAACGTCGCAGCAACTGTAAACAGTGAATAACACGTGATTATTTGAAGTGAAGTACTTGAAGAAGTATTGATTTGACGTAGGAAATAGTTACACTAATATTGTTTGAATTTAGTTAAGAGAATTGATAATTTTTAAATATGAGTAAAAGTATGATGTTATTTCGATTGAGCTAGTAAGGCTTGGTTGAAATAACTATACTGGATATGTGGCAAAAAATAGCCAGGCATGGCATGGCCGGAAGGACTGAATGAATGTGACGGTTGGTGTTGTTTGCACATTTTGGCGATTAGTTCTGGATAATGAACAAAGAGCCGGCATCGAAAGGTCTGCGCGGACGTGACGTCAGAAATGGGCGTCGTAGATGTTCATCGTTTTCAGCTAACTGGCAATTACACTGTGACAAGGACGAGATCTCATTCGAAAGATCCCGACGGATATGGTAAGATACACAATGGACCTAACAACAATATTTCATGACCGCTTGCTAGCAGATGTGCTGTGGCATGTTACACAAGAGTAGCGTGTGTGAGAAACTCAGAATGCATATCATGAGATTGCTCGATGAGCACACATGGCATGAAATATTCTGAGCATGATGAGCATAATTTAGCATGGACATGAAGTATGAATGAAAATTACTTATAAAATATTTGAGTTACACGTGACTGCAAGAATTAATAAGATGTAGTTAGTACAGTAGTGGGGCGCTAGTAGAACATTTGTAGTAGATAAAACACAGTGCGGTAATTATAGTAGAGCGAGTTCATAGTAGAGACATAGCGAGGCGATTGGCTGCTACAGGGGTATACCACAGTGTTCAGAAATGCGCCTTTAATATTTCCCCTGTGGGAGGATGAAAATAGCAGTTAAGATAGGAGATAATTTTTTGCCGTAGCTGAGAACAAACTTAAAATGATAACATACTCATATCATGTCTACAAATAAATAGCCATTGCACGTGCATACTACCAGAGTGGTCACAGCAGACTAAGCGTTAGCAAGATTTGTTTGCGATCAATTTCAACGTGAAGGAACTTACGTTGGCAAAAATTCTTTTTATACATTATCTGACAGATAACAATTTCCATCACAGTTCTCTTCATTCGAATTTAATATTTGTTTTATATGTATTTGAAAAACTTCTCATTTGTAATTCATCCACTGGATCATAATATAAGGACGTGTGAGATTTCCCATCTTTCTAGAAAACGGCAACGTATGTTTGTGTATATGGGATGACGCAATCATATACCCTCGATCAAGTGCTACTTGGAGAATGCAATTGCATGGCAGTCTAGATTATGTGAAATGAACTTGGGAGAGAACATTTACCAGCTTCCCGTGGAAGTATGGACGCCTCAACAATTCTGAAAAGCTGATGCATTTCGAATGCACCTATTCTCTTAAGGCCAATTAACGCACGCTTCCCGATGTTAATTTTCGTTGTATCAGAACTACTAATTAATTCTTATCTCACAACAGCAGTTGGCAGAGGGGCTGTGATTTTTTATTGAATTAGCCTTTAAGTGCATTCGTAGAACCCATTTCTTTTTCAATAGTCGCGGCTTCCATACCTCCACGGGTATGCCTTATCTAGATTACGGAGTAGTTATATGCTCCCAACAGCTACCGGTCCAGGTTGTGCAATGTCAGCCCATGTTCGCCTATGGCATGTACAAATAATATATATGTGAATTTGACCCTACATAATTCATAATAAATAAAACATGATCTCTTCGTGAATGACATGTTCATCTTAATTTTCTCTTACTATTCAAATAAGCATCTTCTTTGACCCAGAATTTCAATTTTTATCGGTTGATTTTTCATTTCGTTGTTGCTCTTCAAGCTAGTATCTTTGTGACAATAATGACAGTTGTAATGCAACAAATATTTTTTGATATATTCAGACGATTAGAATTGGGAGTGCGCATGCACGAAATTATCGTTGAGCAAATTGAATATAATGTTAGCAAATGACTCACTGTATGCGTAAAGAGTGTATGGGCAACAGTCCGCCCAACAAGATTTGCGGAGAACCTTCGAAATTGTTTTTAAAAGTAAACATCTTCATGTTAGAATGTTTCAATCCGCTATAATGCTTTCTATTGAACGTCGTTTAATTTATGGTTGAACTTCAAACTTGCTCATTGTCTGGAATAAGTGAAATGCTTTATTAAAATTGATTTCAACAGGTAGAAACCTTGTGAAATCACACGTTGTAAGATCACATGTTGGTGATCAGCATAGGGCCTCACAGGCAATTTTTTTCCTCGACAGAGTAGAGCATTCGGGCATTTCTGTACCTATTGGTAACTAATTACTCACCCTGCTACTATTTACCAACAGTTTTTTCCCCTTTAATTAACTGCAGAGAGACAAAAAAAGATGGAAGACAATGTGAGCCTTAACGTGAGAAGTCTGGTCAAAATTTATGCCAGTGTTTAGCATGTATAAGGGCAGGATAGGCTAATTATTTTGTGTTGATCTTGCCAGCCGTGAATAACGAATCGCTGCCCATCATAGTGATGTGGAAAAGCGATTCATTTGTTTAAAATCTTTGTTGACATAAAGGCGGTCGGACTGGGGTAGGCTAAGGTAGATCGACATACTCCAATTTATTGTCTTTTTTTGTGAAAATTCACGTTTCTGTCAGTAGAAGATTTTGTCAATCTGTTCTTGACAGCCCCAGCAACGAGATTTCTTTACGTAATCACATTTAGTTCAACCATCAATATATTGGACAAATAGCTAAATTGATTAGGGCAGTTTAAATATATAGACGTAAATATTCACATTAAAATGCATGAAAGTTAAAAGTTTATATAAATTCGGTATCCACCGTGGGATACAAAGTTTTTCATGTAACAGGTCAATGGACAGGTTTGACTCAGGTTGTAGCTGTTTTCCCTTTAACTTCTAGGGGAGATTTAGGTCTTGCAACGGATGCCAAATTCCTTCACTACCCTGATTTTCATACCCATTGGCGGCACTTGATATTGAGCACACTGGTAGCTTCTCTTGTATGCTGAAATGTGATTCTATGATTCATATTATGTTATGAGTTATCAAAACTAATTAAGATGTTGAATACATAGATAATTAACCACCCAATAATTGTAATAAAAAATATTAATTAGAATATTGTCTAGTGAAAAATGTCAAATCGCATTCTCCTGATGTCGGGTTTGAGAGCCCACGATTCCTTGAAGTAAAACGATTTGCCATCATTGTACCGTAGCGTTACTCGATGCATTGTTATGGTGTTTATATAATGTACGCCTCTTCAGTTTAATGTGTACATTATAAATAATCTAATTTGTCTAATCTTTTCATCAAATCAGCAAGTTTTAAGATCTTGAGACCAAATGACACAAGATTTATAATGTTATTTCAATGTCCTTTAAAGTAGTTCTGTCGTGAATATATGCTACACACACATGATTCATGTATTCTCTTGAGTCTCACGAAACCTGTATCACATGCAGTCCTGACAGTCAACGACGCGGTCGATTCCGAAGCAACAAAAGCGTGGGTCTGAATGGAAAACCAAGAGCTGTTTCTCTCGCAGAAGTGGCAGAACTACTCGCCGACACCGACCCGGCCTTTTTCCTACCTACTATCCTATGCCATATATTTTTCATTCCACACACATCAACAGCCTAGAAGCCCTGAAGTACAAAGCTAAGTCGGTCAGAGTAGAATGTATAATTTCTTAGGTGTGTTTGCTGTGCCTTTGTAGCTTGAAAGGCGTGGGATAAAACATTCAACTTCTGCTGTAAATTAAAATCAGATAATTGATATAAAATCGAACGAATTCAACTTCAATCTATTCAATTTCTGTGATTTCATTACATAAGTAGTAATATATA
>SDVV010024607.1:0-12559 GCA_016164225.1 Gammarus roeselii
AACTGTTCCCCGCTACAACATAGCTGTAAAACTGTTCCCCGCTACAACATAGCTGTACAACTGTTCCCCGCTACAACATAGCTGTAAAACTGTTCCCCGCTACAACATAGCTGTACAACTGTTCCCCGCTACAACATAGCTGTAAAACTGTTCCCCACAACAACATAGCTGTACAACTGTTCCCCGCAACAACATAGCTGTAAAACTGTTCGCCGCAACAACATAGCTGTACAACTGTTCCCCGCTACAACCTAGCTATTAAAACTGTTCCCCGCAACAACATAGCTGTACAACTGTTCCCCGCTACAACATAGCTGTACAACTGTTCCCCGCTACAACATAGCTGTAAAACTGTTCCCCGCAACAACATAGCTGTACAACTGTTCCCCGCAACAACATAGCTGTAAAACTGTTCCCCGCAACAACATAGCTGTACAACTGTTCCTCGCTACAACATAGCTGTAAAACTGTTCCCCGCAACAACATAGCTGTAAAACTGTTCCCCGCAACAACATAGCTGTACAACTGTTCCTCGCTACAGCATAGTTGTAAAACTGTTCCCCGCAACAACATAGCTGTAAAACTGTTCCCCGCTACAACATAGCTGTAGAACTGCTCCTCGCTCCGGACAACTGTGTTTAATTTTGGGAGTGTAGGACACAAGAGTTATAAATATCATGAAATATTTTTCACGAAATGCTTAGAAGCAAACAATTTTATGTTGTTTGATTTATAATAATGATTATATCAAGCAATAAAAGAATTGGAAAACACAAGGGAAAGCAAAGTGAGGGAGTGTCAAGAATCTCCAGCAAACTCACATGAAATTCAATTTGACGAGTCTAGGCCTATTAATTTGATTAGCCTATGCCTATTCGTAAGCCAACTGCCAAGAGCTAAAAGTTCCGGCCATCATTGTTACAGTTCAAACATATCCGCTGTATGCAAAACGGTGGTTAAGAGAGCTCTTCGATCCCAGTTACTTAAGAGTGCACTTACGTTGCGGCGGTCACTCTTTTATTGAGGGCACTCGAGATAGTGACAATGATTGTTGACACCGGCCAGGCTCCTCAGAGCGAATACAGAGCAGTTATGACGTACTTAAGGTGACAGATTTATAGTCAGAGGTAACTATAACATCCTAAATGTCGCCTTCAAGCACCGTCCTACTATTTTGATGGCGGCATAAAACTCAAAAGAAAAAAAACGTGTGTTCAGCGCTAAAATTGGGCAATTTGGAATTTGTAGGCATGAAAGCAATTTTTTTTAAATAGTTAATCACTAAAAAATCCCTTCATTTGTTGAGTACATTGAGCGTACTTATGTAATGAACTCATTTGTTGAGTATATTGAACGTACTCATGTAATGAACACATTTGTTGAGTATATTGAACGTACTCATGTAATGAACACATTTGTTGAATATATTGAACGCACTCATGTAATGAACACATTTGTTGAGTATATTGAGCGTACTCATGTAATGAACACATTTCCTTAATTTTGCAGCGTCTGATCTGTATTGGCATGTCACTTAGCAGATGGAATTTGCTTCTTCTTACATTCGCCGATGTTTTCAAATGCTCGGATGCTTTCTGAATGGCAGTCCAAATGATGTGCCTCAATAGGATTGGCTTGCCTAGACATTTCGACCTAATTTTGGACAGCTTTTTGCAATCCTCTCTAATCCTGGGCATTTAACAATTGACCGAGAGAGTTGCAAGAAATCATCTTGTGTGTTGATTTAATACAAGAGACATTTACGGAATACTTGTACATGTTGCCGCCAGTCAAACAGGCTATATAAGTTGAACAGTGTTTCTTTTCGTTTTTTTAATTGTTATTCTCATCCAACAATACATCAAAAAAATCTTATTCTCACAGTAAAACCATGCATAAAACTTGCTAACGCTTTAACACCCGTAACACTCACTGACATAAACGGTAAGCCTAGTTCTCGGTAGATTAGTTCTCCAAGACGACATGGAACCGGACCCAAATCCAATGTCGAAAGGTAAAACATCAATATTTTGGATCAGTACACCCAATTAAGCGTATTTTATACCCAACATTCCATGGAATTAGGCAAATTTATTTCATATACAGATATATTCCTATGATAACTAATCAAAACCTACAACAACAACTATAAAATAGGTAAATAAGATTCTCTACTTTACCCTAACCGACAATGATTAACTTTTATATACGGTGTATCCTACCACACCCAAATGATGAATCCTACTCCAGTATCCCACGTTATCTGGTTCATGACTAAGATCGTATACTAATAACATAACAGCATAACAGTCATACCAAAAATATCTGACATTTAACACTAAGTTCATACATAACAAATAATAATATTACGGTATCCATTCAATCTGAAAGAATTCCTTAGCCTTACTAAGATATGTCTATAATAGGACAAAATCGAAGCTTATTGTGTCATAACAACGAACTCTACAATGCTTTACTAGGTCACTTCTCAGCAATCTACCACTGATATATAACAAATTTAGAGGTAACACCCAGTCATGATACAATACCTCAGACATACCATGCATCTGTTTAGTCCATCATCTCTGAACAATGTTGAGCAAAGTCACATCCTGGACATAACCAAGCATCTATACACAGGTACTGTTGCCAAGAATAGCCTGACATGAGTCATAAAGAGTGTGGTCAAAAAAATCTGGGCATCTGATCACTGACGACCTAAGTAAACCACTACAACGATGAGCAGCTTGTCGCTTAATCTCTCTAACAAACCCATGGAACTTAAGACCGATATCTACAGGAATAAACAAATTCACGTTGAACTTGGATGAACTACAAATGACTACCAAGGAGTGTAAGCCACCTGTACACCAGGACCCATCCATCCATTAAATCGTCTTCTAAAATGTTAAACTACACCCTTGCTAGGGTTCAATTACGAAATTCCACACAGATGCAGTACGGATTCACACCTCTTAAACATACATTCCCATGACTATCGTGGAAAAAATCATACAACAATAATAAAATAACTACGCAATTCTCTACTTTGCTCTAACTACCAATAAAAATTAAAATACACTAGGGTATCCATCATAGTGAATCGGTCTACTTATACAAATAAACATATACAAAACGAGCTTTGACCTAAGGAACACTCTAACTCCTCCTAAAAATTGAAGAATGGTCCTACAATAAGTTAACAACAAAACCAAGTTTGTAACAAATGGAATCTTCTATGTCTATAATAGTCACGTCAAACATTGTACCAGGATGTAAAAAGATATATAAAACACTAAAAATATACAACATGTAACTAAATTAGACCTGAAATACTGTTCTACATTGCAGATACAAACGTAATATATCCTAAAATTCCGATATTGTATATAATAACCAACAGATTGCATTGAAGATGAAAATTCTACAGAGAACATACAAAACTGGAAGACACATACTAAACCTCTCGAGTTATAATGAAGCAAGAAGATCAATTATTTACTATACCCGAAAACATACATTAAAAACCATGATGTACGAGAAAAAACTAGCATGTAACCAAACAAACAACAAACGTGAATAAGTCAACTATACTCTTGGGTGATGATACTGATGTAAACATGGATTTAAGATGGAAGTGCAATCTCACCTACTTTTCCAAAGCGATAGAATTTTAACGAAATGCTTCCATTGATAAAGACAATCCTATTACCACGGAACAAATAATTTGCATCATGAAGATAATCATTAACGGGTTCTTTCTCCTTTTGAAGGAATGTTTCAGTCACCTGTTTATTTTGTATATTTTTTCTGCGTCTGATAGCCCACAGCAGAGAAAACGAAAGAAGGAGTTACTGCATGAGTAACTAAAACAGAGCTCAAGGGTACTGATAATACAGTCGCAGAAAATACCATTAAACTAATTGAATCCATGCCACGTTCAAATTTATCAACAACGTACAACGTAGAAATGATACCAAGGTTGAAAAATTCCTCATGAACGTGTCGGGAAATCAACATTCATGTAAGAAAGTGTGGGGTTTGAATATTTAATACTTCATGTAAATTATTATGTAACTGTTAGATTCATTTATTATCAATACCCCTCAATATTCAGAGGACTAGCATCAAAATGCATATATGCAACATGACATGCAATGGAATTGCAATACAGTATGCCCAGCATTGAAATGCAAATACCTAAGGTGGTGTGTAAACGTTCTACTTATATAACCTACTAACATTTATAACCTATTATCAATCGAATAGTCCGAAAGCTGTCCGTTCGTCCGTCCGTCCGTCCAAATGAGTCACCCAGCCCTAGGACACAAGAAAAAAAGCTGTAGGCCAGCCGTATGCCAGCCGTAGGCCAGCCGTAAGCCAGCAGTAAGCCTCTTTTGCCTGTTATCTGACTCAGGTCCCCAAATATAATTAAATAGACCCAAATATAATTAACTTGACTCCAAAAGCAATTAATAATTACAATGTCCGAGGTACATAGTGTCTGAGCTAGACACCCAAAGTAATTAGATACATCGTAACCATAACATTGTTCGAATCAAAAACCCGCGTTTAGACGACATATACACCACTGACAGAATCCTGCTGGTGCAGGAAGATCCCGATATTAATTGCAATAATGTTTGACATCTGTCTGCCTTTCCATATTGTGGGCCCATTGTACGTACGTGGATGTAAGGCTGGGAGCCGTCCCTGATATGTTGACTGACAGGTGGTTATGTGCTTTACCTCTCTTACATTGAGTTTTGTTATATAGGTACATATTCATGTGCGAGAGGGACATACAATGTATCCAGGCGCTTGTCACCAACCCTACTTATTAATCTATGTCGCGTATTTCATCCCTACTCTGTCTTGTCTCCATGTATGTTCGTTTGTTTGGTAATTTGAATGCATTGGTAGGAATGCTCTGTCAAACTTGTTCTCTGTAATCATTATTGTACCATCGAGTGCTTCAATAAAGACTATTATTATTATCATTGTAATAACATGGGGTAACGACGTTTGGGTGTTGAGGATGTTCGCTTATTGCATTTTTATTTTTCGTCGAATGTGTTGATGTGTGGCCTATTGATTTTTACGGTGCCTGTATTGTTCCGCTGTTTAATTTCAATATAATTATGAATGAATGTATTAATTCGTGAGAACATAGTATGATGTGTGCGGAGAGTATGTTGTGCGGGAGTGTTGAGTAAGTGGATTAGAGATAATCGGATAATATTAGTGTGGTTTTATGAGTAGGCGAGTGTTTCTATAGCAGCTATTTTCAGAGGGTTAGGTGGTTGAGAAGAATCTAACGTGAACAATAATTTGTACTGGATGTTTGTGGATTTCAAGAAGACGTACGGTAGAGTCGATAGAGATTTGAAATGTGCCGCATCTGTACAGAGTACGTGGTAGTTTGCTAAGTAAGGTAGAGAGTACGTGGTAGTTTGCTAAGTAAGGTAGAGAGTTTGTATGCGCGCAGCAGAGAGTGTCAGAGGCTACAGCAAGGTGAGGGAATGGTTTCCAGTCAAAGTCGGTGTGAGACAGGGTTTTGTTATTGTGTATTGGTTCGAGATCTAGGTTTACTATAGGACCAAAAACAAATGGAGTAGGCAGTTGAAAAAATGTTGTTTCCTGACGATACGATTAGAAGGGGAAGTGCGTAAGCTGGCGCCCGAGAAAGGGCGATGCGATTAAAAGAATTGTTTGGTTGAATGGAGAGTTGTTGAAGGAAGCACATGGGTTCGCATATGGAGGAGTGCAAGTACAGGTGAGCCTTAGACTCAATGATGGGTGTAAGGATTTGGGAGTACTGGAGGGTGACAGCAAAGAGGGGTTGAATGACGAGGTCGTTATTCCGGCTGTACTCTATGATGCAGAGACTCGGAGAATGAGCGACGGAGAGAAGAAGGTTGTATGTACTAGAATAAAAGGCTTAGGAAACATGGAAGGAGAGACACGGATGCATGAAATCAAGATTGAGGATATGCAAATTTGAACTGGTGGAACGAGAAAGCTGTCTGATGGAGTAGATACGCAAGTGTTCAGGTGGTAGAGCATTGAAAAAATGGATAAAGAGAGATTGTCAAAACGGTGTTCATGTACAAGTGGCCAGAAATGTAAGTTCACAGACAAAAAAGAGAGTGTGCAAAAAATAGCAGCGAAGAAAAAGTGATGGTGAATGTATGATTTTGACTCATCCCTGAAGAGCTTCTCTACTTTCAGCGCTCGTGTCGTGATAAGAGCTCGCCAAGGGAAAAAAGGACAATGCACCTAAGATGCGTTGGAGGTAAACCAGTGAAAGTTGTCATGCCCTGCTGCTGACAATACCATTTAAGCTTACTCGCGACCCGGAGTGAGTCGACAAGCTCTTTACTGGACCCTAGTGTGCTAAAGGGTTAATAACTGTTTGTATTTGATCGTATAGGGATTGAATAAAAGGGTCCTTAGCCCCTCAAAATACAAATTCAGATGATCATTTGATGTTGTTCTCTGTGTATCCAAGTATGTGTGGCAATACTTTTTAATTGCTGATAAATTTATGAAAACAGTTAAAACAAAATCACCGTTCTAAAACATAGAAAATCCTTGGATTTTTTTTTAAATACGTGTTCCTAAACAGAATGTAAGCAAACAAGACAGTTCATAATTTCTTTGCCGCATCCTTTTTTCATTCACGAAAGAATTAGTTCTTTGTGTTACACTCTCTATTTACTTTCTTGTAAAGTATGGTTCTCAATTTTCTGATTATGTCTCACTTTGGGAAGAATAAACTAAAGATTTATTTATCTCAAGTGATTTGCGAATAAAAATTCTTGCGTCTACGTGTCTACGACAAAGTTGATCGAAACTACACAACACAACTACACTACACATACACTACACATTTGAATGCTCCCACAATGTAGGAAGCAACATCGAACGTGATTTGGCATAATATCGGAAAAATAATAATTTCCTCGTAGGAATACTGTTTCATTTCTCCAACCGAGCCTCCCACCCCACTCTGTACGACTTCTTCCCTCCACACACGCAGCTTCACCTCAGCACCACAAACAGGTCCTCAGAGCCATGTCGGAGTTAGTGGTGTCGACCTGGTGGGGCCCTTCCTCCCCTTACACCCTTATCCCCCAAAGCCATGTCGGCGCGGTGTTGTCTGGCTGGTGGGTGTCGTTGGAGGCGTTTAGGCTCGCTAATACGCTGTAATGTGCTCGTCTTGAGCCTGGCCGCTGATAGGTCCTGATACCGGCACATAATAAATACATTAGTAGGGCGCAGGCTGCGACAGACAGCGGCCGGCACTGGGCGACATTGGGCGACACAGGCGGTATTGGGCGACACTGGACGATACTGGGAGACACTGGGCTACACTTAACGACCCAGCGAGACACTGGGCGACACTGAATGACTATGGGCGACAGTGAACGAGACTGGGCGATACTGAACGACACTAGGTGATACGAGATGAGGTTCAGGGTTACAGCATTGTGCCAACACTGACTCTGGGCACATGATGAACACTGTGTCTAGGAGCAGGGCGAGCATTGAGTCTAGGAAACGAACGCGAGCCACGAGTCTGGGCGCAGGGCGAGCACTGGGTCAGCAAAAGAGGGCTAGTCCTGGGTACGGGCGTAGGACGATCACTGGATCCAGAAAAAATAGAGCAAGCCCTAAGTATGGGCACAGGGCGAGCACTGGTTCCGGGAAAGATAGCGAGCCCTATGCCTGGGCTCAGGAAAGAGTGCGGACATTGGGTCGTGGAAAGAGGGTGAGCCCTGGGCTTGGGTACAGATCGAGTACTGGGTTCGAGAAAGGGAGCGAGCACTGGGTTAGGGCGCAGAGCAAGCACCGCTTCTAGATGAGCATCGAGTGCAAGATGAGCATCGGGTCCGGGAGCAGAGGAACACTGGGTCAAGGCCCTAACCGAACATTCGATATAGGCCCGGGGCAACACCGGGACAGGGAAGCAGGGCAAACACTAGATCAGGAAGCAGGGCGAGCACTGGGTCTGGGCGCTGGGGCGAGTACTGGGTCTGGGCACTGGTGCGAGTACTGAATCTGGGCGCTGGGGCGAGTACTGGGTCAGAGCGCAGGGTGATAACTGGGCGTGGATGCAGGGTCAAAATTGGGACTGGTCGTAGGGTGAGCACTGGGTCTGGGCGCTGGGGCGAGTACTGGGTCAGAGCTCAGGCTGGTCGCAGGGCGAGCACTGGGTCCGGTTAAGAGGACCAGCGCTGGGTGTGGTTGCAGTGCTCACCACTGGGTCAGGAAACAAGGATAGCACTGCGTCCAGACCCCTATAGCTATGTCAGATATTTAAATTAAAACTTATAAGACATAACCTGCAAATTTACCTTAATGTATTGCCGGCGGAAGTTGAAGCTCCAGTCGAGCCTTGACAGGCGAGGTGCAAATTTAGCCTCATCAACATCAGCAGATTCTGCTTGAGAAGTGAACCTCTCTACCCCCACCACTTTCACCCCAACTGAAGTCGTCGATGATACAATACAAGGCATTTATGACAGCTTTTAAAAATAAGGGTTTTGGAACTAAAACTTCTTTTGGTTTCTCAAGCAGGCGTAACAGAACATCAAACAGTTATCTAGTGAACGTGTCATGCTTTCATAGTTGCAAAATAAAAAAATGAAATAATTTAGTTTCTAAAAAAATTGCTGAGAATTTACATTGTAAGAAAAACTGAAATACCTTTTCAAAACACTAACTGTTGATAGACCAACAACAGTCACTAACCTCAGACATATCAACAGATTGGATCAAAGCCCCTTAAATTGCTGTGTTGTACGGGTCTCTTGTTTGCGTCCACTTGATGCAGTGTATTGCTCTTAAAGCACACTGTTTTCAAAGTCCAGAAAGTCTTGAGCCTTTTGATCGATGTGTCACGCCTCCTCGGGATTTCAGCCAATGAACACGCAGGAGAGTTCGTGTTTATTGGATAAAATACCAAGGAAGCATAACTCACCGATCAAAAGGCTCAAGGCTTTCGAGACTTCGAACATAGTATGTGGATACGTCAACTCATATTGGGTCATCCAACATATTATTTTGAGCGCGAGCGCGGTGATCATGTTCTCAAGTTCATCGGGAGCTAACTCATAAACGTCCATTATTTTTTGCTTGTGATGAGCCTCCTAATTCGGCATGGATGAATTTTCTTTCACGTTGAACTATTCATATTCCAAGGGTTAACTCTCAACGATTTTTTTATAATGTAGGAATTTTATTTGATCATTGTAAATTACGCGAATTATAGGAACATCTCAATATTTCCGTAATTTTTATTATTACCCTTAGTTGAAAATGTTAAGTAAGTAAAGATGCGGGCATCTGATCTCAAAGCACCAATCCATGGTTGTGTACAGCTAAGGGATCACTGTCATCAGGTCTCAAAGCACCAATCCATGGTTGTGTACAGCTAAGGGATCACTGTCATCAGGTCTCAAAGCACCAATCCATGGTTGTGTACAGCTAAGGGATCACTGTCAACAGGTCACAAAGCACCGATGCAAGGTTGTGTACAGATGTTTTGAAAGGATCACTATCATAAGGTCTCAAAGAACCGATTCAAGGTTGTGTACAGCTGTTGTGAAGGGATCACTGCCATCAGGTCTCAAAGCACCGATTCAAGGTTGTGTACAGATGTTTTGAAAGGATCACTGTCATCAGGTCTAATAGCACCGATTAAAGGTTGTGTACAGCTGCTTTGAGGAGATCACTGTCATCAGGTCTCAAAGCCCCGATTCAAGGTTGTGTACAGCTGTTTTGAAGGGATCACTGTCATCAGGTCTCAAAGCACCGATTCAAGGTTGTGTACAGCTGTTTTGAGGAGATCACTGTCATCAGGTCTCAAAGCACCGATTCAAGGTTGTGTACAGCTGTTTTGAAGAGATCACTGTCATCAGGTCTCAAAGCACCGATTCAAGGTTGTGTACAGCTGTTTTGAGGAGATCACTGTCATCAGGTCCCAAAGCACCGATTCACAATTGTGTACAGCTGTTTTGAAAGGATCGCTGTCATCAGGTCTCAGAGTACTGATTCAAGGTTGTGTACCTCTGCAACAAAGGGATCACTGTCATCAGGTCTCAAAGCACCGACTCAAGGTTGTGTACCTCTGCAACAAAGGGATCACTGTCATCAGGTCTCAAAGCACCGACTCAAGGTTGTGTACAGCTGTTTTGAGGAGATCACTGTCATCAGGTCCCAAAGCACCGATTCACGATTGTGTACAGCTGTTTTGAAGGGATCACTGTCTACAGGTCTCAAAGCACCGATTCAAGGTTGTGTACAGCTGTTTTGATTGGATCACTGTCATCAGGTCTTAAAGCACCGAATCAAGGTTGTGTACAGCTGTTTTGAGGAGATCACTGTCATAAGGTCCTAAAGCCCCGATTCAAGGTTGTGTACAGCTGTTTTGAAGGGATCACTGTCATCAGGTCTCAAAGCACCGATTCAAGGTTGTGTACAGCTGTTTTGAAGGGATCACTGTCATCAGGTCACAAAGCACCGATTCAAGGTTGTGTACAGCTGTTGTGAAGGGATCACTGTCATCAGGTCACAAAGCACCGATTCAAGGTTGTGCACAGCTGTTTTGAAGGGATCACTGTCATCAAGTCTCAAAGCACCGATTCAAAGTGGTGTACAGCTCTTATGAAGGGATCACTGCCGTCAGGTCGCAAAGCACCGATTCAAGGTTGTGTACAGCTGTTTTGAAGGGATCACTGTGCTCAGGTCTCAAAGCCCCGATTCAAGGTAGTGTACAGCTGTTTTGAAGGGATCACTGTCATCAGGTCTCAAAGCACCAATTCAAGGTTGTGTACAGCTATTTTGAACGGATCACTGTCATCAGGTCTCATAGCACCGATTCAAGGTTGTGTACAGCTGTTTAGAAGGGATCACTGGTATCAGGTCTCAAAGCACCGATTCAAGGTTGTGTACAGCTGTTTTGATTGGATCACTGTCATCAGGTCTCAAAACACCGATTCAAGGTTGTGTACAGCTGTTTTGAGAATATCACTGTCATCAGGTCCCAAAGCACCGATTCAAGGTTGTGTACAGCTGTTTTGAAGGGATCACTGTCATCAGGTCTCAAAACACCGATTCAAGGTTGTGTACAGCTGTTTTGAGAATATCACTGTCATCAGGTCCCAAAGCACCGATTCAAGGTAGTGTACAGCTGTTTTGAAGGGATCACTGTCATCAGGTCTCAAAGCACCGATCCAAGGTTGTGTACAGCTGTTATGAAGGGATCACTGTCATCAGGTCTCAAAGCACCGATTCAAGGTTGTGAACAGCTGTTTTTGAATTGATCGCTGTCATCAGGTCACAAAACAACGATTCAAGGTTACGTACAGCTGATTTGAAGGGATAAATAACATCAGGTCCCAAAGCACCGATTCAAGGTTGTGTACAGCTGTTTTTAAGGGACCACTATCATCAGGTCTCAAAGCACCGATTCAAGGTTGTGTAAAACTGTTTGATGGGATCGCTGTCATCAGGTCTCAAAGCACCGATTCAAGGTTGTATACAGCTAGTTTGAAGGCATCACTGTCATCAGGTCTCAAAGCACCGATTCAAGGTAGTGTACAGCTGTTTTGAAGGGATCACTGTCATCAGGTCTCAAAGAACCGATTCAAGGTTGTGTACATCTGTTTTGAAGGGATCACTGTCATCAGGTCTCAAAGCACCAATTCAAGGTTGTGTACAGCTGTTTTGAAGGGATCACTGTCATCAGGTCTCAAAGCGCCGATTCAAGGTAGTGTACAGCTGTTTAGAAGGGATCACTGGTATCAGGTCTCAAAGCACCGATTCAAGGTTGTGTACAGCTGTTTAGAAGGGATCACTATCATCAGGTCTCAAAGCACCGATTCAAGGTTGTGTACAGCTGTTTAGAAGGGATCACTATCATCAGGTCTCAAAGCACCGATTCAAGGTTGTGTACAGCTGTTTAGAAGGGATCACTATCATCAGGTCTCAAAGCACCGATTCAAGGTTGTGTACAGCTGTTTAGAAGGGATCACTATCATCAGGTCTCAAAGCACCGATTCAAGGTTGTGTACAGCTGTTTAGAAGGGATCACTATCATCAGGTCTCAAAGCACCGATTCAAGGTTGTGTACAGCTGTTTAGAAGGGATCACTATCATCAGGTCTCAAAGCACCGATTCAAGGTTGTGTACAGCTGTTTAGAAGGGATCACTATCATCAGGTCTCAAAGCACCGATTCAAGGTTGTGTACAGCTGTTTAGAAGGGATCACTATCATCAGGTCTCAAAGCACCAATTCAAGGTTGTGTACAGCTGTTTAGAAGGGATCACTATCATCAGGTCTCAAAGCACCAATTCAAGGTTGTGTACAGCTGTTGTGAAAGGATCACTGTCATCAGGTCTCAAAGCACCAATTCAAGGTTGTGTACAGCTGTTGTGAAAGGATCACTGTCATCAGGTCTCAAAGCACCGATTCAAGGTTGTGTACAGCTGTTGTGAAAGGATCACTGTCATCAGGTCTCAAAGCACCGATTCAAGGTTGTGTACAGCTGTT